>JAEQBH010008203.1:0-85050 GCA_016808115.1 Tetrastigma voinierianum
CGCCATGACGCCCCAACGCCGCTGAGGTTTCTGGAGATTGTACGACGCCCGTTCTACATTAGCCAACGTCACGACGTTCCAACGTCGCGACATTCCAACGTTGCAATGTCGTCGGGACTCAATCAACGAGTTTTTTTTGATATATTAAAAGAAGAAAAAACTGACTGAGAATATAAAATGGATATGAGATCCAAGATCAAGACGACTACCTGCAGATCGGAGACTGCTGTAATCATTGTATTTCGTATTTTTCTTCTAACCCTATTGATTGAAAACAAAATGATTGTAATTATTAGAATGATGTTCTAGTTTTATCTCGTGGTTTTTCATACCTGTACCACTGTATGAATTAGTTTTTTGATTCGTTGTTATTTATATATCTATGGACTTACCATCACGTCATGCTCTGCATCATACCTATATGAGATGCTAATAACATCAACATGTTTATGTTGGGAATTTGAGATCGAGAGATAAAGGTTCCCAAGGATCCAGGTAGAGTGACACTTGGTTAAAAGGAGAGTAGAGATCTCCCGATTCCAGGTGTGGCGATTAGGGTTTAACCATTTAAGCGTCTCAGAGTTAAGGGTTGATGCAGAGATGCGATCAACCCCACTAGCGAGATAGGTGAATATACCTCGAGAGATGATATCTCGTAGGCACGATCAACCCACCAAATGAATCAAGCACATAATCGAATAATAAATTTTATGTAGGTTATTATCCATTGAATGTGATGCGAGAGGCAAAACCCTAGTCCCCATTAATCGAAAGTAAATAATTCATTCGGGATAAATTTCCCATCATATTACCGCAGAATTCACTTATTCTGAGATCCAAATACACTTGAGGTGTCAAACCAATATTCCAAACACGCTCCTCAGGGGGAATCCATACACCTTATACGCTTCACTATATTACTTAAATCCTCGACGCTGCATACTGCATGTACAGGCCCCACGTGTTCACACCAATTTTACATTACCTATTTTGAGCCCATCAAGTTTTTAGCGTTGTTGCCGAGGAGAAGTTTCATGTTGATATTGGCAATAGCGCAGTTAGATATTATTCTGGAAATATTTTATTTTATTTTATTTTGGTTACACAAGTGTTTGTAATTTGGTCTTTGTGTTTGTGCGTGTGATTGCAGTAAAGGTTAATGTGTGTGTATGCGAAGACGGGGTCAAGTTGAACTACTCCCATTCGATCCTGAGCCAGAGAGAACCTTACACCGACACAGAGAACAAAGAGAAGCACACCAGCAATTCAGCGCTCATCCGTAACGGCAAGGCAAGATCAGCCGAAGAGCAAAACTGGCCACGTCGAGTAATAAAATAAACAATAGTAGGAACTATGCTCCCAGGCTGTTTATACAACTAGATGATCCATTTATGTTGCTAGAGGAGTTCGCTTTACCACCTATGGTTGTTCACGACTATCTCAGCACCACCTATCTGCCGTAACAATTTTTGTTAAGAATAGTAACACCGCAAATGCTTCGTAACATTCACTCATGGTCCGCCAAGCGAGAACCCAACACTATTTGAAAAAATCCGACAAGTATGTGGACACAAATAAATACAATGGGAGGATAGAAGTTAAGCACTAAGACTCCAGATTGTTCCCGCCTCATCTGGGTGATAGCTAAACACCGGTCGACAACCCAACCACTAGATTCCATTACTCATGGAATGATTTGGTGCGTAAAATTCCACTCAAGTTCTTTCTGCCCTCCAAGATCGCACAGTTGGTGCAAGAGATTAACACATTTAGACAAGCTTGGAAACAGAGAACCTAGTTGAAGCCCGAGAGATTTCTATGAATTGCTAAGAGGCAGTCCCATGTTCCTGCTAACTAGATGCACAAGTCCATGCCTTTGCTAACTAGTCCGAAAGATTCTACCACATTAACACTGGTAGATATTTCTCAAGAAGGAGCCGATGAAGAAGACTACACTACGTATCAAGCATATGGAACTGTGAGGACATGGCTACTAATAGTAACCAACGGCTCAGGGAGAGGATGATACCAAGGAAGTGCAATAGGAAGTGTATTAATTTGAGAGGTCATGAGAAATTTGGTAAATCCTATGTCAGCACAACTCACCAAACAGCTACACAAAGGCCAGAAGGTGTCAGAATGCTATTCAAAGCATCCGGATATGTGAGTCGAAGTGGAGTTATTAGTACTACAAATGCTAGTTAGGCCGATGACATGAGTAGGCTGAGTAATGTCAAGATTTAATTAGGTCAAAACAAAATCGTGAACTTGAACTGCAACCGTGGTCGCATGGGGTAGCCACCTATCGAACTTAATCAAAGGCTGTTAAGGTCGGCGTATCAATCAAAATAATCAAAGCTATGGATGGAGGAACAATTAGAATAGTATGCCACCTCCCCAATTGAATAAATCGCCAGTAGAGAAAAAAGTGGATTTGGAAGAAGCACTAACTCAAATGCTTACTTCCTATACAACCTTTATGAATGAAACAAAGGTGAATCTACAAAATCACTAATCCAACCCGACAACCGTGCAAAAGATAGTCGAGAAACTCGAGGTGAAAACGGGTCAAATGGTCGACCATAATCCAGAGGCAAAGAAGGTTCTTTTTGCTAAGCAATTCGAGATAAACCGAGGTGGCTGGAAGGAATAATGAAAAGCAATAACTCGAGAAGTGGAAAGTGAGCAGTCACTCAGACCTCCCACCTGATGAATAAAACAAGACAATGCACTAAGAAACATAGTATATAGAGAGAGATGGGATCGCCCCAACTAAGCAAGTCCAATGGGAAGTAATCTAAAGGTAGTGAAAGGGATAAGCCGCTGGCAAGAGACCCACCTACTTATCCCCCATCCTCGAGACTAAAGAAGTGTGAAGTCAGAAGGCGCCGCAGAGTTGATGATCTTCATGAAATTGCATATCAATATACCCTTTATGGAGGCACTTGAGAACATGCCAAGTTACGTGAAGTTCATGAAAAAGATCTTGGAAAATAAAAAGAAATTGGGTGAGTATGAGACTATCGCTCTAACTGAGGAGTGTATCACAATCCTTCAAAACAAGCTCCCACCTAAACTTAAAGATCCGAGAAGTTTTGCTATACCATTCTCGATAGGAAACTCTAGATTCGTAAAGTTTTTATGATTTGGGAGCAAAGGCACTAATTTGATGCCGCCCTTAATGTTTAAAAGGTTGAAGTTAGGAGAAGCAAAGTCGACGATAATAAGCTTGCAATTGGTTGACAGGTCCTACCAACACCCACAGGGTATAATTGAAAATGTCCTAGTGAAAGTGGATAAGTTCCTCTTCCCAGCAAAATTTGTCATCTTAGACATAGAGGAAGATGATAAGGTCCCCATCATCCTTGGTAGACCCTTCTTAGCTGCATTTGAAAAGCTCAAATTAATGTGTAAGGAGGTGAGTTTAAATTAAGAGTTCATGAGATGAGGTCACGCTCGATGTATCTCCAAGCTACGAAACATCCCGATGATCGAACTCGAACAGACGATATCCGTGAATGTCACCTCCAAGGAGATCACAGAGCTACGTAGAACTTCAAGGATAAGCTCATTACACACAAAAAGAAACCAAGAGAGTTATGGTATAAAGACAAGATATTCTATCCGCCTTGAGCAGTGCATTGAGCACTATGGAGTTTTGTTAGCATTTATAGTCTCTTTTGAAGACTGACATTGAGATTCAGGGAAGTCGAGCTAACGACATTAAACAAGCGCTACTTAGGAGGCAACCTAAGCATTTTCAAGTTTTTCATTCATTAGTGTAGCTTTACATATGCTGTTTATTTTAGAGATGAAAATTTTCTCGGAGACCATAACATATGCTTGTCATTCTATTCTCAGGCTCCGATATCGAAACGGCGACAGAGAGATAGCTCGAGCAATCGAAGCCGGGGTTGGGCAAGGAGTGGAACCTAAAAAGGGGAGTGCTCTTAAGCTTAGAAATTTATTTTTCAAAAAGTTGAGTTTTCTTCTCTATAATGTCGCAACATTGAGTTCAATTCAAACGCACGACGTTGAGAAAAAATGAAATTCTCAACCGAGCGATGTCACGACGTTGGTTCCAACGCCGGATATTGGCAACTCAAATTTGAGTAATCTGTAAACGACGTTAGTACTGCAGTTTTTTGAACGTCGACATTGATCCCAATGTCGCGACGCTGGAAAATTTCAACTCTTAGGACCTTGATTGCCGCCCGAACGTCAGCACGCTGTCTTGTTTTTATGAACAAGAACGTTCATATTCTCACATCTGAAACCTTGAGAAACCCTAATAGTGCTCTCCGATTTTTGCAAGTACCTAAGTTAAACCTCACCCAACCTTGTCCCAATTGATCTTAGCACCTTCCAAGGCCCTAATCATGTTCCTAAATCCAAAAGCCCTAGTATTCACCTTCTTCGTTTTTGGATGATCCCATACCGCTTGGTTTTCAAGAGTTAGGTATAGATTTGATTTTTATTCTTGTTTTTTTGGGTTGCTTGTGTTAGAGAAGGGACCCTAGGAGTAGTTTGTGATAAGAGAAGTCACATGATAGAATCAAGAACATCATCTAACGGTGTGCACACTAGGTGTTCGATATTTTTCCTAAGTGAGTTTTGTGTGGTTTTATTGGGCACATTGGTTGAGCTGCATCACACTGGGTGTTAAGAGGCTTGGGAGGCCGAATAGAGTGTGATCAAATCCTAGACAACCATCCAAACCCGACCCTATAAAGTGCCTAATGCTCAGCAAAGCATAAAACCGAAAGCTCGAAAAGAAGTTCGGCAAATGAGAAGAAGCCCTCTCATGATTACGATCGAGAAATTTGTCAACAAGAGGCGCCGCGGCAAACCCAGCCTCATTCAAGAATAAAGTCCTTCATCATGACAAGGGGTTTCATCACCCTGATGATTTCTTTCACAAAAATCATTGTGAATAAGGGATGGAGGGCGAATGTGCCAACCCTCCTGAGATCGCCAGTGTGGTATGAGAGTTCCCACGCCAATTTAGCCTCACGTGTCGAAAATGGTTCAGTATAGGGCTGCCTTTCTTCGGTAGACTTCAATGAGAAGTCTATCAACCAATACTATAACCTTGAGCCAATTATCTCTCGAGTTTATGGATAGGCTCTTGGAGAACCCTTCAAACTGCTACGCCAAGTCCTTAGGATGTTGACCAACGAACAGGACGAGTGGAAACTGAACAATAAAGGGCATGCAGTGCACTTCAAGGCCAAACACTTGGCCTACATTCCTAAGGTATGTCATTACATCATCATATCGTATGTCATCCCGATGAGTAATGTGTGCAAAGTGATAGCCAAGAGGACCCTATTCAACTATGCCAACATCTAAGACATCCGATTTGATGTCATGCAGGTTATAGAGGATGCAATCCTTTATAACAAGGATGCAAAGATGAATCTCGGGCACCCCTTCCTTATCTACGGTTGATGCAAGCAAGCCGGGGTGCCCTTAGAAGACAATGAGGCTTGGATACACCTGATCAAGACTAGAGGAGGTGTATGATTCGGGTAATGAGCCCTCCGATGAGGATGACCCAGGCATACTAGTTTAGGCTCGGGGGATCCCACAGTGCCCGTGCGAGGGCCGGGAGCAACTGTCCACCAACCCTCACCACCACAACCATCCCAAGAGGAGGACCTGGTCAATCCTTCCACTACGCTAGAGGACTGTGTAGCCGTGACTTGGACAACCGATTCGATGCATACTAGATGAGACCTCAGAGTATTAGGTCACCATTGACAAAGACATGGATCGCACTCATGTCAACATGAGCATAGTCATGCGAAACCGTGGACCATTCTTAGCGCAACCAACAATGTTTTGGGTAATCTTATTTAGTCACCCCCAAGGGTTTCAAGAAGCCATTTCTTAAGTAGTCTATCACACACACATATGTGATCTCAGTATTATAATACTAAGGTCTCTGAGACCTTGCTCACATGTAGTCCTCACGCCTTGAGGGTTTCTAAACACTCAAGTGATGGGACATCTTTGAAAAAGAGGATTGCTATCAAGCCCCTGCAAAAAAAAAAAAAAAAAAGATGTGTGTGAATAGAATACGGATCACAAATAGGAATCACAAGCACGGGCCCGAGGGGCCTTTCAAAAGCCTAACGCCCGAGCCAACTAGCCGAGCCATTGACTCCACCGCCCGCTACATGTAATAAGACACCCATTTCCACATTCTAGGGCCTCAGAGGTTTAGTTGAGTGTTCTAAGGTTTGAGGGGAACTAAATGCCCTGCGTTTAACCAACCCGGTGGGGAGGTCACCAAATGAAATCCCCGTTTATATAGGACACTAAGCCAAAACCACAGAACAGTGTTTTGTCATGCTTATGTAAACAAACGGGTGCTTCTTTCCTTCTGTAAAGTTGGAATCTTTTAAAATAGGTGAGTAGACTTCATCAGTTAAAAACTGAACCGAGGTATATGTTGTAGATCATGAAATACCACATTATAGATTCTATAAAGGTGTGACGCCCCTTAAATTCGGGGGTCCAAGACAATCCATCAACTCGCGGAATACATGTAGCTATTGAGTATCTCAATGCCACAAGATGAGTGTCTCTCTACCTGAGACTTAAACATGAGTAAAAATGGCCACGTCGGGCCCATACATCCAAATTCACCAAAATATAACCAACTATATTACAATAGTTCCAAAAGTTAATTACACTCCTATACAAACATGTATCGATCAGAATGTCTCATACATATTTTACAAAAATATATAATCAAAGCTACATGTAGACTTTCTTCTCAAAAGCGACCTCTAGTGAGCATTGTCTTTCTGAATACTCCCCGCACTGGCGGTGATCCTAATGACGGGTGAGTAAATGCCCAGTTGAATTCTTAACGAGGGCTACCTCACTTAAAATGCACATGCAATGGCACATCACAACATCCACATTCCACACAATTTACAAATTCACGTTACGGAATGATTTATATCATGCATGAAATGTTTTCATGCCCATGCCCCGGAAGTTACCATCGACTCCTCACATGCCTCGCTAAGTGTGGCAATCGCCACTAGCAACACCAATGACACTCCATACCGAGCCTTTGGTCGCCCATCCACACCAATGCAATTTGCCAATGGGTAACCAATCCTGAGTCAATCCCGACTCCTATCACTCAACTCTAGGTCTAAGTGATAAATATTATCGTGTGTTTTATTCTGGGCAATAGAAATTTCAGCTTACGCCTCGGGTCTCTTACACCCATACAGAATTTTTTCGGACTATACCACGGGTCTCTTACACCCAAGTTCCAGGCTTTTCACCTTAGGGGATTAATGGCCCCCTTCTTGCTTCGCCCAACACACATTAATTATTATTTCACTTTATGTTTTGAACCATGAGTCTTTATTGGACATAGTCCCAAAGACAACTCAACCCACATTCACCAAGAGTGGTGAACAACCATACCATGCACCCACACCCGACTTGACCCGATGTAACCATGCACATGAATGCAATGATGCCAATTCATATAATCAATTCCAATGGTTCATACACAATTATATTTCATATGGGACTCGTCCAGGCTATGTTAACACATCAATTTAGCATGCATTAATATGACATTTGTTACACTGATCCATGCTATCCAATTCAAGCAAATAACATACAAGCCAATTCACATGGACAATTTTGGTCCAACAAGCAATCCGGACTGTTTTTTAACAGTCCCAAAACAATCTGTGGGCTATCCATGGATGGCCCCCTTATCAAGCATCGGTTCCACTTCTTTGGAACCAAAATCCATGGCCATTTCCAGCCTCATAACACCTAAAACCATTTTCATGGCTTTTTAGACAAAGAATATCCAAGTAGGAGAAGACCCTTACCTCCCGGAGTTGTTGAAACTCCACAAATCTCCTGCATCACGCAGCCCTTGCAGTAGGGATCAACTTGCCTCTTGGTTCTGCACCCAGATCTCACTTTTGACCTATCGTCGAAAAATCTAGAGAGAAGGTGACTCTCTCTCTCTGTACCTTCTCATTCTTCCCTTCTCTCTTTCTCTCCCTTTCCTTCTCCCCCAAACCGCGGGCCAAAGATTAAACAAGAGAATCAGGTTCTCTCGCCACTCGTCCAATTTCTAAGGCCTTCTGATTACACCCTATCCACTTATCCATCTATCATGGATTTCCATCCACTCACAAGGTGTCATTTGTCTCCTATGGCCCCACACTTGAGCTCATTGTTTAACTAACTCTCCACTTGACACGTGTCTCACTTTGGAGCCACCACAAAAATGGCCTGGCAACCACGTGACTACCTGTTCGAAAAGCATAAAATTCCTCGACGCTTTGAAATTCGACGTGGTAGCTAGATTTCGTGAGTCGATTTCAACGGTGAAGTCTGTTTCGTCATCCGAGATCTAGAAAAATTTCGGATTTTTGACCGAAATTACCGTTTTACTATTTTTCAAAAAGTTAGAATTTTATGAGGTTTTACAAAAGGTCATTGATAACTGATGAGTTCAAAAACTCATTAGATTTTTAATCCATTTTTCTGAGTTTATAATGAGAATAATGATGAATTGTCTCAGAAAATCGGGAGTAATTGAATCAAATTCCAAATTGCGTGAAAATACAACAGAAATCAAATTTTTAGCAAAAATCATAAAAATCAGCTCGCAGTTATAATTGTTAGAAATCAAAAACTGAATTTAAGTCATGACAGAAGCTAGCTTCCAGCAATTTCCAAGTCACGACATCAACAAATTTGCCTTGAAGAAGAAACGAAGAGTGAACAAGCCAAGTCGTGACCTCGGAAGGAAAGTTGAGACAAAATGACTGGTCAAGATTAAAAGCAGTCAAAATACAAACGAAGATCGCTCATGTCGCTGACACATCATCAGCGATGTCGCCGGTTAATCAAAAGGGTATAAATGACGCCATGATACCACCATGAGGTCACAAGGCGAGTTGTCTTCAAGCTGCGCGAACATCCTCAAGTAAAAGAAGTCGCAACTAATTTTGAAAGAAGATCGATGTCAGTACCTTGACAAGAATGAAGACAATACCAAGGTCGCAAATAAAACCCAAATCAGACGATCTTCAAGAATTAATGAAGAAGCGTGCATGATGTCGCCACACCAATTTCGAGGTCGCTACGTAATTGAAGGCTTAGTAATAGACATGGAGGTCGCGGATAATCGACAGAAGCTACAACAAAAGCATTTTCAAAGAGATCGAACATAGAGGTCGCTGGGACAAGAATGTATAGAGATATCCAACATCGATCAAGATGTCGCGACGCCTTCGCGGGTCGCGACATCGCTGCATGATATAAAGGTCGCGACGCCGCGGTGGTCGCCATATCAGTTACAGCATAAGCACGCCACCAGTAGTTGCGATATCGCCAGAAAGAATGAGGTCGCGACATCATTTAGCTGTCGCGACATCATATCAAAAGATGCTGAAGACAAGTCACGACAAAAGAAAAGCTTCCACGACTTCAAAAGAGCTCATAAGCATAACATTGAAGTCGCAACGTATGATTGAAGTCGCGACCTCAAAAGAGCTCACAATACAGAATGATTGAAGTCGCGACGTCATTCAGTGGTCGCGACATCAATTACAGTATACGAAGCCGGTACGCTATTCGTCGCCGCGATCAGTTACAAAGAAGAAGTCACACGCCATTCAGCGTTGGTCGCTGGACATCGATCCAATGGGTGATAAAGGCAAGTCGTGACTGCATAAAAAGTTTCGCTACGACGAACGTAAAATGAAGTCGCGACGCATGATTGAAGCCGCCGACTTCAAAAGAAACCATTAATGCAGCGTGAAGCTCGCGACGTATGATTGAAGTCCTCGCGACATCAAAATGCCCATAAGGTAACGCTGAAGTCGCGACGGAAAGAGAGGTCACACATCAAGTCAAGGTCACACACACAAATGGAGTCTACATGAACAAACCAAATGGGCCGCGATTTTGAAATCCACAAATAGGTGCATCAAGAAATTCAATCCTCCAAACCCTATAACACGCTAGCCGTTATGTTATTTCGTCATTCGAAAGAGAAGTCCGGTAAAGAAGGCTCGCTTTATTCTAATTGCCGCTTTTCTTTATTTGTCAGTTATTTTAGATTAGATTAGAGTAGATTGTTATTGCATTTGAATTTCGGATTTGGATGTTAGTCGCGAAGCTGTCGACGCGCACGATATTTTTCCAAATTATCGCCCGGTTCGTTGAAGTCCAAACAAATTTTTGGAATTCGAACTTCCGCCGGATTTACAAAGAGTTCTTCTCGATCATGAGCCATCGTTAGTGTAATTAAGTACTTAGAAACCCACTTTTCCGTCAATTTACTCAGCGAATTTATCTTTCCGCAGAATTATATCGTAATTCTTACCAACTTCAGCTTCGACCGCTTGTTGGTTTTGTTTATTTTTGTATCTCGATCCAGTCATCACATCGATACCCAGAATGACTGTTTGGTACCAATTTCCGCGGCCCCTCCGAGACACTGCAGAAGGCATTCCCGAGAGTATCAATGATTTCTCAAGGGTACGCGAACCTAATATCAAAGGATCTAATGGGCTCTGTGAATTTTAATCGATAAATCTCTTCTCACTTGAAACCGAGAATGAGTTGAATGACTTATCAATTAAAATGAGCAAAGAGTTCGCCTCGATTCGAACAGTAAGTTCAATCCCGTGTTAGCAAGGATCTAATCAAGGAAAGAAATGGAACTGCTCCAATTCTTGAGGATGGAGAAACCAAGATAGTGTGTAAACCCATGCTTAGCTCATGTCTTAGAGCTGGAGTGTTTAGGTCCATGTTCTCAAAAGTGAAGTATTGAAAAAGAAAAATACTCCGCAACAAGGCAACTCGGGGATGCAAGAAGTTATCTAATCCTCCTGCCTTCGAAGAAACGGAAGATTAGATGATGAAATGTGTCATTATGAGAAATCCACATGCATTACCATCCCTCTCCTTGGACGGATTCGAAATCAAGTTCATGAAGCAAAGTTACAGAAGAAATCAAGTGAATTGATGTTTCACAATAGCTGACACGCATCCCTTTAAAAGCTAACTCGACCGCCTATTTCTTTATTTTTTATTTTAGTTTAAGCATTAGTTCATTTTGTTCTTAGTTTACATATTATCTCCGTTATTATTTTAAAGGTTGCATAGGGAATTTATCAATTGCCTATCATAGTTCAAATAGTATATGAGCTTCGGGAAAGTAGTCGTGGTAGGTGATTCGTGGCTCTTGAGATCTCGTGATCGAGAGTCTGACCAAATCCACTTTATTACTTGTTCGACCTATCCACTTGCAGAATCATGGATCAAAACCAGAAAGAAATTCATCTATTCTTAAGGAAACCGTTTTTTAATCAAGATAATTGGCAAAGAAATATAACAAACAAGTTTCGTGAATTATTGGTCAGATTGTATAATAATCTCGGGTAATGACGTATAAATTGTGTTGATGTTTTGATCCATCACTCACACTTACATAGTGGGAGAATTTAGATTGTCAATCAATAACGGGGGTTGAGTTGCTTAATTAACCCCGAATCTGCTTAGCTTAAGTTCCTGTAAAGTTGCACAACTTTAAGGATCTTTCTACTTGCATTTGATAAAGGCCTTATCAAGTATTTAGTTAATTTTTGACTTTCTCGTGTTGGCTGCCGTATATCACACTCCTCATGTCGTAGGCATTTGAGCTTCACTGCATGTAATAGTGTTATGAGTTTGTTCGCTTGAGGACAGCAAGAGCTAAGCTGGGTGTGATGAGCGCCAAAACACTCATCATATACCGCTTGATCAATGCCGATTCATTTCATCTAGTATTGCGCGCTTTATCATTGTAAGATATGAGATTTCGACTTTTGTGCATTTCGTGAAAAAGGCGAATCCTCTGAGGGCCATGCGGAGATGCGAAGAAGGAGATTTGAGAACCCAGCCTCAATGTCGCTGCGACGTGATGACGTGCAGCCTACATCAGCCAACGTTGCGATGTTGCGACATCGTCGGGACTCAATCAATGAGTCTTCTTTGATATATTAAAAAAAGAAAAACAACGAGAACAAGGGGGGCGGAGCACGAGATCAAAGACGAAGACGATCACAATAAGGTGATCGAGAGATCGTAATCGTTGTATTTTCTTCTAACCTCATCGATTGAAAAAATGATTGTACTATCAAAATGATGTTCTAGTTTTATTCTTAGGTTTTGCTATACTCTTTGTTATACTCGTATGAATTAGTTTTTTATCTCGCAGTTATTTAGTACATTCACTGATCAACATCATTTAGCTCTATTCTCTACACTACCTATATGGGCGGTGTTTGGGCAACATCAACATGTTTCTACTGGGAATTTGAGATCGAGAGATAAATGTTCTCAAGGATCCGCGTAGAGTGACACTTGGTCAACGGAGAGAGGACTTCTGCCTATGTGTGAAGTAATAGGGTTTAACCATTTAAGCAGTTCAAGTTAAGTGATGATTATAGAAGATGCAATCAACCCCACTTGCGAGATACATTACAAAAAAGGAAAAAAATTTAGTGACGGAAATTTTTGACCGAAGTTTATGTCATAAAATTGTGACAAATTCTGTGGACGGAACAAGGACCAAATTAGTATTTTGTGATCTATTACTTATTTGACCGATATGTGACTTCACTAGACAAAAGAAATCTGTTAATAAATTATGGTGGGAAGGTGGCGCAAAAATTTTAGTGATGGATTTGAGACTACATTGTGATGGGTTTTTGTGATGGAAAACAATCCATCACAAATCCGTCACTAAATAAATTACAAAGTAAATGTGAAACGCCCCGTCCCGAGATTGTGTACAGTACATGTAACTGTAGGGGCGTATACGAGTACCAAGTGTCACATTGTGGTATCTTGGAGATGAAATTGTGAAATGATAAATTTATGAACCCATAAATGTTGTACTAGAACAAGGGTAAAAATTGTATTGATCAAATGGGACATGTAGTTGGCAATGTGAGAAGATAAGGGCCATGATGAAATAAAACAAGTCGGGATTTCAGAATATTAAAGAGATGGTAGGAGGACATCTTGCAATTAAGGGAAAGTTGAGACTATAAAAGGCCATGAGATAAACCAAATATCACATTTTGTTCTCATTTGGCTAGGGCAACCCATATGGAGAGGAGAAGAAGGGAGAAAAGAAAAGGAAGAAGAAGGAGAAGGAGAAGAAGATGAGCAAAAAGGTATGTTTTCTTGTATGGAATCAAGTGTATTTTGGATCCCTAGAGTTTTGGTATGGAGATTAGTTGCTCCTTGTTCTAGGGTTTTGTGGAAGAGATCACCCAAACCCTAGATTTGTTGAGTTATGGGAAAAACCACCTGGTATAGAAGAATAAACATGGAATCCTTTCATTTATATGGTTTTATATGGAATCGTGGACCCGTTGAATTCATAAGATTTTCACCTAGGTTTTATTGTATGGAGTTCCCAAATCACCAATTCAAGTGTTGTGAAGTTGTTTTGAGTTAGATTCCATGTTGATTTTTGAGGTATTATGAATATAGAGTTCAGAGGTATGAGAATTAGTACCAAAGATATAAAAGGTACAATTTTGGGCAAAATTTGCGAGGCGGTACCGATACCAAAACGGGGTGGTACTGGTACCACCATACAAAAGCCAATCCGCACCGTGCCGACGCTGCCGGCAACGGCATTCATCCAACGTAACCAAATCGGTGTCGGGCACTTCAAATGTGAGGGGGAAAACAAACGGCATTCATAGTGTCCAAATGCCTAGATTACACGTAGCTTTGTGACATTAGTTCTAAATTCACACATCGATTGTATAGAACCTGATTAGATGATTAAGAGAGGTTCAAAGAGGATTAGAACTCACGAAAAACGGAGCAGACCTTGTCGCCTACAAGCTCGCTTCTCCGCGATATCTGGGCGTGGAGTGAATAAGCTAAGAAGTACGTTAAGTTTATACTGCTATACATAGGTGATTAATGTGTTCGTATTCGCTTGAGTGTGTGTAAAAGCGTAAAGGCAAGAAAGTTGTGGAGTTGTGCTCAGTTTAGTAAGCAAAGAGGTGAGTGTTCTAAACTTATTTTTCAAATATTAGTGTATTATATTATAAACTATTTTACACTGGTATTTAAATGGTTTTGATTGTAAACCATGCTTGAAAAGCAAGCAATGAGTTTAGTAAGCAAGCAAATGGTTTTGAATTATCAAACCATATTTAAAGCAAACAATGGTCTTGAATTATTAAACCATGTTTCAAGCAAGCAATCAAATGGTTTTGAATTATCAAACCATATTTAAAGCAAACAATGGTTTTGAATTATTAAACCATGTTCCAAGAAAGAAAGCAAGCAAGCAAAAGAATATTTTTGAAAACAGGCCTAACTAAAATCCCTAGTTCCCAAGCAAGATACCGGCTGGGAGGTATTCCGTACGTGCACGGTGGTGTTAGATTCACATGTATTTAGATTTGACTGTCGGCAAACTTAGGTCATGCATCATGGCATTTAAAGGAGACCGTGGCACTGCACAGAGTATGTGTATTAACGCTACACTAAATTACGGGTGATGTGCACTCCAAGTCAATTCCGCACCATATTTACCGTAAAGGTGAAGTAGCGTGCGCCTGTGCCCTTCACCTAGGTGAGCTTGACCCAGGTCCAAAACGCACAAGAACGCCTCATGCCCGTGCTCCCGTGTTCAGGGCATGCCAGCGGAAAGGCCTCCAATGGTTGGATGATTTATAAGCATGTTTATACGCTGAAAATCAACCATCAGTACGCGCCGGGAAAGCCTAGGCTCCCGTGTTTGTTTTGCAAACAGCTTGAGCCTGTGCCCCCGCTTATTTCAAAACGAGCGGTTGAGCCCAGTCCCGTGGTGATTTTAAGCAACGGTTGAGCCTAGGCCCCGTTTATTTTAAAGCAAGCTACAGCCGATACTATGGTTTATGAAAGTTTATAAACTTTTAAAGCAGATTTGAGAAATGACAAACTTTTAAAAGCAAGCAAACAAGAGATTGAGAAAATTTTATAAACTTTAAAAGCAAGCAAAGAGATTATAAAGTTTTATAAACTTTTAAAAGCAAGTACATAGAGTTTAGAAACTAAAGCAAGCAAGCAAGGCTTCAAAAATATCCTATAAAAGAGAGTTTGCATAGCTGAGATGTTTTCCGAAAAAGTAAAACATTTTATAAAGCATACACTCACTGAGCTCATTATTTTGTGTTTTAAAAACTATTTTCCAAGTACAAGCACTCCGGACGCTGGAGCAAATTAGGATTCTCCTGACTTAGAATCGCGCTTATTAATAATATCAGTATAAATACTTTGAACTTGTATAATGGAGCATATGTATGTACATAGTGTAATTTTTAGAATGTGAGCCTGAGGCTTTTGTTAGGAACATTGTTGGCTGCCATATTTAGAAAGTGTAAATTTGTGTATACAGGATTTGAATATGTCCTTGTTGGGTAAATTTCGACATGCCGAGATTTTATCAAATCATAAGCTGAAAAAGAAAAATTTTATACGAGGTTTAAGCAAGCAATACGACTTCGCCTTACATAGGCTTCTAATCGTTAGAGGTAACGCTAGATTTCAGAGTGGCCGACACACTACACAAGGCGGTGTGTCAAAATGACTTCATTAAATATAATTTGTGACAGATGATATTTCCGTCACAAAATAGTGACGAAAATTGAGTTCCGTCACAAAACAGTGACAAAAAATGCGTTTCAATCAATAGTGACGGTACTAGATCCACCATAAAAATATGACGAAATGTGTTTTTGTCACAATTTTGTGATGGAAATTGACAGTCAGTTCAGAGTTAAAAACAGATACGTCACGCAAAAATATATTATAATTGTAATCTCACAAAACTAAGATTGTACCTGTTCGTTATTACCTTGTGACTATTTTCGTCACAAAATTGTGACAGATTTTACATTCCATAACTATTTTGTGACGAAACTAAATTTCCAACACAAAATTGTATTATACATTATTTCAAAATATTCATAAAATAGCATTGAAATATATATTTAATATTGTATTGTGTTATTTCAAAATATTTTTATATTTTAAAATATTATAGACAAATTCTTAAATTTTATTATTAATATATATTGTACTATATTATACATACTTTAATTTTTAAAATTTGGTGATATTTCAATTATTTTTAAGTTTTATTAGCATAACGCCTAAACCCTGGTGTCCGTTGACTCACCCATCAAATCCATGAATTGCTTGTCTCAGATCGCGAGATACCATATCTCGAGTAAAATGGGCCACTTAAATTCATATACCAATACTCATCAAATATGTACCTAACTATATTCCAATAGTCCAAGAGTTATTTTATTACTCTTAATACAAATACATATTAAAATCTACAATTCTAATACATATTATCCAAAACATCAAAGTCACAACCCTACTTTCTTCAAAATCAGTCTCTAAGAAGAGCCGTCCTCTCGAAATTTCCCCGTAATTTAAAAATGTTCCCATTGTGGTGAGCTATCGTCCAAGAGGGAATCACCCTTTAAATGGGTTACTCTCCACCTGCTTGATACAATCCTCCACTTAAACACATACTCAAAGAAATACGCGATCCTACTTGAATGTTTAAATGCCCGTTCCCATGTCTCAAGTCCTCACCGACTCCTTCACACTTGCCTAAGCCATATATGAGAAAAATATAATTTTCTAAACAAAACTTGTTGTTCTTGAAAATACATTATCGAACGTGTCGGTAAAAATATGAGACTACCCTCCGAGGCGAATGTGTTGGAAAACTTCCGAAATGGGCCATGGTCCTCATCCCAAATGATCTCTGCTGGACCGCCTCCCAACCCCATTCTCCTGAAATCATCATGTGAACTTCCTTTCGCAACCATGTTCGCTTTTTCGTAAAATTCATGCCATGCACTCACACCTAAATTTAGGTTACCCAAGGCATATGAAATGCATTATGCCATTTCAATCATTTTTATACAATATATCAATTATGCATATTTCACAAATTACATTCACACCACATTTAATTTAACATGGATCAACCATCACCAAAACTAGCTTACTTGAGCTATTCAATATTCATCAAACATCACAAAAATTAGCTCATTTGAGTAATTCACAATCTCATCTCCAATGACCTACTCACACAATTATATTCCATATAATTGAGCAAATCACAATCTCATCTCCAAAGGTTTATACACAATTTATATTCATAATTGTGACATCATGTTAACACATCAAGCTATGGGCCAACCTATTAATTTCAAATAATAACTCGCCATTCATTTCAAAATATTTAATAAATTATGAACAAACACCCTAATACCTATGACAAATACGCGATCGTTTAATGTGTCTGTGGTCCACACGGTCCTGGTTTGGGACCGATCAGAGATCGCCAGATCTAGCAACAACATCATCATGCTTAAATCGTGAAATAAACTGGGTAGATAAACTGTCCCACCGGAATTTAACAAACTCCAAACTTTGAACCATCATTATTCATCGCGAACGACTTATCTATCTCGACGAACCTACATTTCATTCGACCGCAGCAGAAGTCGTCAAACCCAACATCATCAACTGAAATTCACCCAGAAAAGCGGCAAAATCGTAATATCGACACAAAATTGTTATTTCGGGTTAAAAATCGAATTTATTCTAGATCTTGATACACAAAACGGATTTACCGCCGAATCTTCTCGCCGTAAATTCAGATAGCACGTAAAGTCACTGCAAATTCGGCGACGCCTAATTTACATCGCCGAGGCATCGCGATTCAAAAGTCAGAAATGATTTTCGACAAGCGACGAAGTCACATAAACATGTGTACCTCATGTGTCATAAGTGGCATGAGAGAGAGAAATGATGAAAATGACGGGCCGAGATAGAGCCGAATGTCAAATCAGAAGAGGGACATAAATCGCATTGGAAAAGTTTATCACAAAAAGACAAAGTTGCATAGTATTTATTCCTTCTCCACTTCTAAATTATGCTGGGCAAAACGTGAAAGCAAGGGGGAATTTACAGAAAACAAAAATGGAGTTGAGTTTAGTGAGAGAGAGTCTTCCTTCTCTCTAAAATATCGCACGATCCGACCGCCTGCAGCCTACTTTATAAGAAGGGGAAGCCGTTTACGCGGGAGTGGTCATGTACTTATTTAAGGAGTTTAGACAACTCTTCGTAGCTTCCCTACTTGCTTTATTCTCTTTGGGCACTTTACGAATGTTTGAGTCAAATGAGGCCGTGTGGGGCTGCTTTGACTGGCCCCCAAACCTTGGACCGAATTAAAAGAATTTTTGAACACTCCATTGGAGCAATCGCGGATCGCACGATCGATTGGTTGTTAAATTTGGAAACATATTAAATCATGTATTGGCTTGATGAGCCCTATAGCGGTCAGAAATGCGTTCACAAAGTGAACCGATGAATTGAGGAGTGTTTTCAAACCAAACCCTGGGGATTTAATGTCTATAGGAATAGTGACACCTAAAATATTTTTGTGTGAAATGTGTTTTATCGAGTGATTCAAGTTGAATTGCTCGTTTGATCATTTGTTTCTCCAAGTGAGCTAATTTTGATGTATGAAAAGGAGAGTTTACATGACATGATTGTGTGAATTGAATGTTTTGTAACATATGCATGTTTTATATTTACATGTGAATGACTTATTGGAATTAAAATACATACATTCCATATGCACTTCTTGAACACCCTGGTACTATAGGAGGAGTGTATGAGCTGAGTCTAGAGAAAATGGTTCGGGAGGATTGTCTAAAATGTTAATTATCTCGAGGGTAGTCCGCAAACTAAAAATATCAATCGTCTGGAGACGCCCAATTGATATACATCGGGAGGGAGAAGTCCACAACAATATCAATCGTCTGGAGATCTTTGCCCAATTGATATATACATTATCTGAGGGGTTGTCCACTTAACAAACAAAATAATAATTCTCATACGAGGCTTAGGCGAGTGTGAGGGAGTCGGTGAGGACTCTGGGTAAGAGATGATGAGTTAGACATTCAAGTGTGATCATTTGCTTGAATGTGTGCTTTGGCTTGGAACATCGCACCGCACTTAGGTAGAGAGTAGCCCACTTAGGACGATTCCACTACTGAGCATTAGCTCACCCTGTCGAGGGATATTATTTTACAGGTACAGGGAGCGTGCGAGGAGACGGTTCGTCCTAGAGGCCGCTTTAGAAGAAAGCCGGATTGTGGCTTTAGTTTTGTGATGTATACATGTATTAGAATTCTCTAATTTTAATATATGTGTTGTATAAGAGTAAAACATTTGAACTCTTAGAACTATTGGATATAGTTGGATTCATAGTTAGTATTTTTTATGGGTATTGTTGAGGGGCCCAAGTGGCCGTTTTACTCATGTTGTGGTTATATTGAACTGTTCGGGGATGTGTTTATGCAGGTTTGCATTCAGTAGAGCTCCCGCACAAAGGAGTATCCCTCCCACCCGATTTATGAAGGGCTGGTAAACCCGACATCCACTTTTGTATTCGCAATGACGGTAGTCAACGGACCCCGGTTTGGGGCGGTCACAGCTGGCATCGAGCTTAAGCATACGAATCTAGGGCTTCTGGGTTTGGGTATCCATCACCACTTGGGTGGTTTGATGTTAAGTTAGGTATGAGATTTAGAAATCACGGACAAAACTAGGACACTCGTATACATGTGTTTGGTGTGTTTTGTGATTTGGATGAATTTGTTGTGTGAATGATGATGCACATGAATTATGTGTCATGGGAATGTTGTGTGCTTAGTGATTAGCACATAGGTGTGTCGATTGTTCTTGGTTCACAAGGTGTGAACCGAACAAAAGAAAAAAAATGAAAATGAAATAAATTTTAATAAATTTATTTGGATAATGAAATAAGATTTAATAAATTCTTATTTGGTTGGTGTTAGATCAGAGGTTTTGAGAAATTTTGGACAACATGGTCCGTAATAAAAGAAAAATAAATAAAATAAATTTTATAAATTTATTTGGTTTAGAGGTGAAGAAAATAATTTTTCTGGTTTTACAAGTTGTAAAATGGAAGAAATTGAATAAAAATAAATTTTTATAAATTTGTTTGTGTATTCTGGATAAAAAAAAAATTAAGTATTTATTTTTTTTGTCTTCCAGTAGCTGGAAGAAATGAAAAAAAAAAAAGGATGAGGAAAAATTATTTTCAAGCCAGTGTTGTAAAACTCCAAGATAATTGAATAAAAATATATTTTTTTAAATTTATTAGAGTATTTGGAAATGAGAAAAAATATAGTATATGGCATATATATATAGAGAGAGGTAGAGATATAAGTAATATATATATATATATATAAGAGTATATATGTATGTACATATATATGCATGTCAGTATATTTTCCAAATGGCCTGAAACTAAAATAAAATGAAAAAAAATAATGAAAAAACTTATCATAAAGGCTGAGATTGTATCAAGAAGGAAAAGGCTTCGATTGTATTGTTCTAGGGAAAATCAGACAGAAGCTGCATTGTATTGTAATAGAGAGTGTTTAGGTCGGATAGAATCGTATTGCAATAGGTTCGCATATTGCAAAGAGGAAGGCTCAGGCTGTGGTGACGTGTTTATAAATACTAGTTTTGTAATACAGGGCCTGGAGTGAGTTTTACTTGCAGAAGAGGGTCGTTTGTGTTGCAATACAAACCAATCAGATTAGACATAAGAGCAAGGCTAGGTCGACTATATTATATTATATAAGGTCTAATCGCTACGCGTAGGCTGATCGCTGGCAAAGCGCAAGAAGAAGCGCAGTGGGCACAGAGGGGCTGGTCACACACGCACCCGCGCCGGGCGCGGCACGGCTCGCGCGCGGTCGCGCCGCTTCGGGCCGCGGGCCGTGCACTTGGCGCACTCACCGCTGGCCTCGCCGATCTCAAGATCGTTCAGTCACTGACATTGTTCGTGAACTGGCTCACGAACACTGCCTCATCAAAATTTTCTAATTTTTTTTATTAAATTAAATAAAAATGAAATAAAAATAAATCAAATTAGATGCAATTTTCAAAATAAAATTTTCAAAAATGAAATTTTCAAAAATAAAAATTGTTGAAAACAATATTTCAAATGCAAATTGATTGCCTCAGACGTCGAAAAATGCGTTATCAATAAAGTATACACCGATGTATAAAGACTAGGTGTCTCGGTCGTTTATGCTCTGAGATGCATCGTGATTGAGATTTTTAATTGCCATGTTAATTATATAGATGGCTAGTCGAGATTCAGGACGAGGACGAGAGACTCTCCTCCCACTTTTGCATCATAGTACCAACGCATTCGACCAGCCACCAAAGATTTAGACAGACCAGAGCTAAGTAGGTAATGCGTGGTTGTTATCGCACAAAGTTAGCATAGTAGTAGTCGTGGAGGTCCTAAGAACTCCCAGATTTAGAGCCGCACCACCCCTCCGATATCTCCACTATGTGGGGAGGAGACCCGATGTATGCACCATTGGTTTATGCGCATCGAGAATGTACCAGAGAGGCTGCGGAGATCACCCATACATCAAGACATTAGACTAGCTGTGTTCAAGCTAGAGAGTGAGGCCCAAATATGGTGGAAATGGGCAAGGACCTCTAGAGACCGTTGAGGAGCCATTGTTTGTGAGTTCTCCTCAGTGGATTAGGCGAGAATAGGCACGATATGTCGAGAGTCATGAAGTTGGAGATCTCTTTGGGACTCTGCACGCTCACGCTGACCCGAGGAACATGGACATGTCGAGTTCGATGTCATCCTGGATGGATCAGACCAGATAATCTTGCCGTGGTCACATCGATCAGAGATTGCGAGAGTTACACCAATAACGCCAGACTCGCATCGTGCGGTGGTATTTCGTGAGCATGGGCATGACATTTTACCCCAGACAAGATACGAGTCCGTGCAGTCAGACGGCTAATGGTCACAATGAGCCTCACCTGGCGGATTCAAGAGCATCGCATCTTTAGATTCACTCCCAGTAGTGCGAGTATGCGGGGTGTCTTCCGCATGAGCTACCCGGATCCGCTCCACAGGGTAGTAGACTTCGTATCGAAGTTACACCCCGGTATTTCACCCATCTCGCGACTCACAGATGGCACCCCAAGAGCTGGGCAGGAACTCAGAGTCCAACTACAGGAGCTTACTGGACAAGGGGTTCATAAGACCGAGCACCTCTCACCATGGGGCGCCTCGGTTCCGTTTGTAAAGAAGAAGGACAAGCAACTCTCTCACTCGTGCATTGACTATCGACGCTGAACGCAGTTACGATCAAGAATCACACCTGGCTACCGAGGATTGATGATTTGTTTTGATTCACTGAGAGGAGCGCTTGGAAGTCTACTCCAAGATAGACCTTCGCACCGATTACCATCACCGAGGTTGGGATATAGATGGTCCCTAAGATAGCGTTTAGGACGCCGTTATGGGCACTTTGAGTTTACGTGATGCCTTTCGCATTGAATTCCACGCGCTTAGCAAAGATTCATGGATCTCATGCATAGATATTCAAACCCTATTTAGACTGGGCTTTGTCGCAACTGGGGATGACATTTGATTCACTCCCACAGTGGGAGCATGAGTATCATACTCGAGAATCGTTTACAAGCCATCAGAGACCATCACCACGCCTCAAGTTCAAAGAAGAAGCCTCGCCACTGAGGTGAGATTTTCTGGACATCGGGTGCTAGCATCGTCGAGCTCACCCATAGAAGGTCGAGGCAGTGATGAGTTGGGAAAGGTCGAAGTTAGTCTTCGAGATACGTAGTTTCTTGGGATTAGTCAGTATTACAGAGATTCAGCTGAGATTCTTAATAGTGCCATCTGGTGATCAGATTGACCGGTATGAGCGTCAAGTTTGGAGTGGGATCGTCCCCAAGATGTCGAGTTTCGTGCGAAGAGACCCCGCATCCCATCTGATAGTCTCCGGATGTGACGGGGGTACACGCAGAATGCGGATGTCTCGAGGGCCTGATTGGGACGCTCTTGATGCAATCCCATGGTAGGGCTTATGGTTCCCGCCATTGAAGGAATCACGAGCAGAGAATTGCCCCACACACCATGGTTGGCTACGAGTCTTCGCCTGAAGATTTGGCTCATCACGGTACTACAGAGTTCGAAGTGTACCGCACCATAAAAAGTTCAAGTATATTTTCACGCACGGACCTCAATATGAGGCAACGCTGTGATGGATGGAGTTCCTAGAGGATTATGACTTCACTTTGTGCACACTCATCCCTGGTGAAGGTCGTGCGTCGACACCGGCCAAGTCACTATGGCGCCATGGGTATAGCTTCTGGAGCCGCGATGCTCGAAGATCGACGCTGATTACGCGACACCGAAAGCGCACTCCGTACCTGGGGGAGTTTAAGGCACCGCTCTTATTGAGCGCAGTGATTGAGTCCCGAAGCGGGCAGGACGCAGATAGTGTCCATCAGGACCGAAAATAATGTGCACGGTGATCCAGGGTCGGACCGCTTCACGCAGATGGTAGTCTTCGATATGTGGGACGGGGCAAGGGGTTCCCCCAATCGACCGCTGAGAGAGGAGACTTTCAAGGAGTTTCACTACTCTCGATTTTCTCCAGTCATCCAGTGTGGCACCTAAGATGTACCCAGATCTTCGCCGCCGCATCATTGAGGCAGAGACACGAGGGGGACTTTGTTCGACGACGCCTCACATGTCAGTTAAGGCTGAGCACCGCCGCAGGCTACTTCAGCCATCGAAAATGCGCGACGAGCACGCCACGACACGGATTTGGTGACCCACTTGGCACGCACCGTAAGCATGATGCGTATGGGTGATAGTGGACCTGCTCACGGTTCCAAGACATTTTCAAATTGCAAGCGGATGACCTTTCGCCTTGAGAGATTCCGTCGGTTAAGGCATTTGAGAGATAGTCCCACTACATGGAGGTTCCAGATTCATAGTGCCCGATATGGAACCAGGCTGAGGGTACACTTTAAAGAGTTTCCAAAAGGCGCGGCGCATCTACCGATGATTATACAAACTTCCACCGTACGCATGGTTAGTCCGGGAGAGGACTATACAGATATTAGATGGGCATGCAATGAGTTGATGTGTCCTGGATCATGGGCAGAAGTTGGGAGGAAGCATTTTGTTTTTAGTGGAATTCGCCTATAACAACAGCTGTTGAAGTGAGTGCGCTGCACATACCTATGAGGCACTTGTATGGGGAGACCAAGTGTGCATCACCACAGGCGGACTGAGGTGGGGAGCTCCATCACTGTCCCATCGACGAGACACCTCCAGAAGGTGAGCTGATATGACAGTGTCTTCTCACTACGAGCTTCGTAGAAGAATATGCCATGTGCACGCCAACCCTATTCGAGGTCGGGGATCACGCCTTCTGGGCACGTTCGCAGCGGAGTGGTCGATTCGCAAGCACGGAAGCTATCGCCGAGGTTTATTTGGCTCGAGATACCGAGAGGATAAAGCGCCAGAGCGCATCGGCCGGGCGCATCGCCCCAAAGATCGTGTCCACAGGTATTTCACGTCGTCTCTGGCATGACCCATCCAAATGTGGTGGATCGGGGACAGATTGAGGTTGACACGATGGGGACCTTTCGAGGAGGGACCGGTGCATCTCGATAGTCGTGATCAGGTTTTGCGACGCAAGACCGTGAGGCTAGTGAGAGTACTATGGAGGCACTACGAGTGGAGAAACACGGAGAGCGAGGACACGATGCGCCACCTATCCTTCTTGTTTAGGGATGAAGGTACGTGGCCGAAGTCAGTGCCCGCTGTACCAACACCACAATCGACACGCATTAACCTGATTAAACCGGCTTTGGGTGGCATCTCAAACGGATTCGGGTGATAAACGGGTCAACCCGTTTAACACGTTTAATAACCGTCGGTTCTGGGAGATATAACCGCCATTTATAACCCGTTTACCCGTTTAACACCGCTTTCATCGCCAAGCTACCAATGGTCGACCAGGCCCCGCTGTAAATTAACGCCAACACATTATTAACTAGACACGACAAATCTCTGATTAAACTGGTTCGTGAGACCAAACGTAATGCATAAATTCCAAGTCAACCCGCTTAACACGTTTAATAAACGGGTCGTGTTCTTGCTCATGTTTTTCACCGCCATCGCTTTTCCGTGAACTGCTTAACCCAACTCCAACACGCGTTGACACCCCTAGGTTTAGTCGTTTAAGGTTTAAATGACTGTTTACATGCATGGTAGAGTGCACGTTGCATATGCATGTGAGTGATTGTACTTGTCCTGAATTTTGGGACGAAATTCCTTTTAAGGAGGGGAGAATGCAAGACCCGAGAAATTCCAATTTCCTGAAAAGGGCAAAATCGTACTGATTACAAAATTGTTATTTCTGCATAAAACTGATTTTTTCTCTAGAGAAACGAAGTTTCTCACACTCGAGAGACAATCGAATTTACACGCTTATCAAGGATTCGGGTGCCGGTGAAACCATTTTCGATGCACCAAAAGTCACATATAACACACTCATACACATAAGTGGCATTTAGTAGAGAAATGATGAAATAGACGCCTGTAGATAGAGCTAATGTCAAAATCAAGTAGGGACATAAAGCCATTTTGGAAAAGTTTGTCACAAAAAGACAAAAGCCGTATAGTGTTTGTTTTCTCCACTTAACATGGCAGAACGTGAAAGCAATAGGAATTCATTAAACAAAATGTCATGAGTTTAATGAGTCTTCTCTTAAAATATCGCATCCACCGGCTGCAGCCTTTCAGACAAGAATAAAGGTTCTCCACGCGAGCTTCAAGGTGGTACCGGATTTAAGGAGTTTAGACAAACTCCTTCAGGTAGAGGTTTCTCCCTACTTGGGTTTTATTCCTTCTTTAAGTACTTTACGAATGTTTGAGTCGAATGAGGCCGTGAGGGGCCGTTTGATCGGTCCCAAACCTTGGGACAGAATTGATATGAATTTTTGAACACCCATTGAGCAACCAGGATCGCTGACAAATGATTGGGTTGTTAAATTTGGAAATATTGTATTAAATCATGCATTGCTTAGATGAGTACGGAATGGCTTGAACGTGTCTGGCCAAAGTGAACTCGATGAATTGATAGGCTTGAACCGGTAAACTCCCAGGTTTTGCATTGTTCATAGGAATAGCACACCTAAAATATTTTTGTGTGAAATACATTCAGTGATTCAAGTTGAATTGCTCGTGTTTGATCATTGTGCCTGGCGAGCTAATTCTGATGCATGAAAGGAAGCTGATATGACAGGAGAGTTTACATGACATGATTGTGAATTGAATGTTTTGTAAATATAACATGTTTATATATTTACATGGTCGTATGTGGAATTGCTTTATACACATTCCGTATGCCTTTGGAACACCACTAGGGTATAGGAGTGAGTGCATGAGATAGTCTAGAAAATGGTTCGATTTGTCTAAAATGTTAATTATCGGGGTAGTCCGAGCTAAAAATATCGATCGTGGGAGGCGTTGATTGATATACATCGGAGGGTAGTCCACAAATAATATCAATCGTCGGAATGGCGGTGATATATACACATCGGAGGGTTGTCGAACAAAACAAAATAATAATTCTCATCTGAGGGGCTTAGGCGAGAGTGTGGGGAGGGAAGTCGATGAACTTCGGGTAAGAGATGATGAGTTAGACATTAGTAGGATCATTACATTTGCTTGAATGTGTGTTTATTTGGAACATTCTTGGCGCACTTGGAGTAGAGTAGCCCACTTAGGAGCGATTCCACTGCGAGCATTAGCTCGCCTGTCGAGGATGTATTTTACAGGAAATGCAAGGGAGCGTGCGAGAGGCAGTTTTGTCTAGTAGCTTAGAAGAAAATGGGATTGGCTTTAGTTTTGTGATGTATACATGTATTAGAATTCTCTAATTTTAATATATGTGTTGTATAAGAGTAAAACATTTGAACTCTTAGAACTATTGGATATAGTTGGATTCATAGTTGGTATGTTTTATGGGTATTGTTGAGGGCGCATGAGTGGCTAGTTTTACTCATGTTAATGGTGCTATTGAATTTGTTTTGGGACATGCTTTATGCGGGTTGCATTTAGGTAGAGCTCCGTCTGAAGGGGCTACGCGATTTTATATGAGTGGCAGATGGCAGACATCCTTGTATTAGGTGGGTTGACGGGTAGTCAGCGGACCGGAGTTTAGGCGTCCTCTCTCTCCACGAACACATGCGCCTTTTTTTTTTCATTTTATTATTGTATAATATTATATTATTATTATTATTATTATTAGTATTATTATTATTATTATTATTATTATTATTATTATTATTATTATTATTATTATTATTTTGATACATAACTTATACTGCCTCATTCGGGTCCGTTTCTCTCCCGAAAATTTTTATTTCTTTTCGGTTCAATTATTTTAAATGAAACGCTTGATCGTTCGGCACCGAGATTTCGTCTGAATCTCGTCCACGAGTCACTATGACTTATCACCCGAGAAAATCGTAAAATATTTCCAATTGTTTTGAAATTAAGCCAGAACTTTTACGGGTCATTTAGATTTCGTGGGGCAATTTACTGGCCTTGATCTGTTTGATCATCCCCGAGATCTGAAATTTTCGATTTCATCCCGAAGTGCAGTTTTACTTTTTTAGAAAAATTGAATTTTTCTGGGTTTACATTCTCCCCCTTTAACGATTTAGATCTGAAATTCACACACATCTGCATCACTCCCGCATGCGTATGTTACCTTCTGACTCGAAGCCGTGTCGAGATGCATTAGCCCACCTCGGAGTCACAAATCATTGCCGACCACCTCGGACCTCACGACTACTATTTGTACTAGCATGTGTGATAGCGAGTACTGACCCAATGGCTTCAATGAGCTCTTTGGTCAAATATTAGTGGTGCTTGGCTAGCACCTCGTGGACGACCTCTACGTCCTGCATACCGACTAGCTATCTACACACCGAATGGCAATGAGCTTTATTTAATCCATTTCGGTCTAACTAGTAATGCACATGCTATTACTAATGGGCTTAACAACCATGTTGACGGAGTTCATGCATACAAGTGGTCTTTTACTTGACCACTCCTTTTATTTATTTGATAAAATTCGATACTTTCGGGTTCATTTCTGTTTAAGACACAGGTTATAGTTCTAACAGCATTCCTTCTATTCTATATACGTAATGCCATGCATATAATTTTCAGCGATAATCACTTGTGATCACCACGATCTGAACATGGAACACATGTCAGAACTGTATGACACATATCCGAGCCTGACCTGAGAAACACGTATCGAACCTGACACAGGCACCCGTAAATGCGATAGTGCAAGCTCGTCGTGAACTCCACAGGTATTCGGTGTGTTTTTGAAACTCGATGCAATTTGTAATGTTAATATCAATTTTCAACATGATATGATGGTGCAAGCCCATGTCCCTCGAGTACTGGGTAGTCGGTATGCCTATGCTCGATGCAGTGTGAAATTTGGTATCAGTCGCTTTGTAACACACCAGCTAGAGGCTCCCAGGAATCGTATACCTAAGCTCGATGCAGCGTGAAGGCGGTATCGAGGACTAAACTATAACTACACCCAGAGCTCCCGAGGTAATCATTTACCTTGGCTACGATGCAATTGTGAAGTGGTATCGAGAACCCTATAAACACGCCAGAGCTCCAGTGTCGTTTACCTTAGCTCGATGCAATGTGAAATTTGGTATCATGACTAAACTCATGGATACCCGAACCCAGAAGCTCCCAAGTGTCATTTGCCTTGCTCGATACAGTACACAGCAGCGCCTGAGCACAGGGTGTCGTTAACTCCCCGTCGACTAAGCGGAATACTGTTTGTCTCGTATCCTTGAGACTTCGTACAATGAAATGGCACATGGGCTATATATTTTCGTGAACATGTATCCAACTATATTCGATAGTCGAGTTGTTTTATTACTCTTATGCAAATACATATTAAAATCTGATTCTAATACATATTATCAACAAACCCTTGACAGACTTTCTTGAAATTGGTCTCTAAGAAGAGTCGACCTTCGGCGCCCACAGTACTTGAAAAATGTTCCCTCAACAGGGTGAGCTATCGCCCGATGGAGATCACCACAAATGGGTTACTCTCCGCTAAGTGCATATCTGATGCTCGATTTAAACACACTCAAGTAAATACGTGATCTTTACTTGAATGTCCCAAATGCTCGTTCCGTGTCTCGAGTCCTCATGACTCCTCACTTTAAGCCATATATGAAACATATCATTTTCAAAAACAAAACTTGTTGTTCTTGAAAAATACAACTACCAAACGTGTCGGTAAAAATATAAGACTACCCTCTGAGGCGAATGTGTTGGAGAACTTAAAAGCAGTCATGATCCTCATCAGAAATGATGATTTGTTGGGCCAGTCTCGACCCGTTCTGGGAAGAATCATCTGTGCAAATTCCTTTTCCCTTGACCATGTTAAGTTTTCGAGGAAAATTAAGTATCATTACACTCCTGCAAATTCTAGGTTACCCCGGTGCATATGAAATGCATTATGCCATTTCAATCATTTTTATACAATATATCAATTATGCATATTTCACAAATTACATTCACACCACATGTAATTTAACATGGATCGACCATCGCCCCCGACTAGCTCAGCAGGCTATTGATATTCATCAAACATCACCCCGAGTGGCTCGTTTGGGCAATTCTGAAATCTCATCTCGATGACTACGCGCGCGATTATATTGATATAATTGAAATCTAAATCTGCATCTCGAGGCACATACACCTGATTATATTCCATATAATTGTGACGTCATGTTAACACATGACATGCATTAACCTATTAATTTCACCACGACTCAGTCATTCATTTCAAATGTTTTAATAAATTATGAAACAAAGCACCTAACAATTTACGATCCTGAATTTTATCTAAATGGAGCTCAAGAATTCTCGAAAATTAAACCGATTCGGTCACAAGTTTGGGGCCGGAGTCAGCATGTGTTCAAAACCAGCCAGTAGAATCTTGATAAAACCGCCGTCGAAAATAAACCAAGTAGGATAAAGCCCTCGCTCATGGAGTTTGTGAAACTCGAGCTTTGGGCGTCAAATGCGTAGCTCTCATCGCGTAGATCAACTTTGCCTTTAGCCCCGACGAAAACCTACGGTCCGATTTTCGTAGATCTGAGAAAGAAGCGAAGAGAAGAAAAAATTAAAATTAAATCCTCTCACTGACACTCTCTCTCTCTAGAACACAATACCTTTTTTTCATTTTATTATTATTATAATATTATATTGTGTGTGTGTGTATTATTATTATTCTTAACTGTATTATTATTATTTTTGATACATAACTTATATTGCGCCGTCGGGTGGTTCTCTCCTGAAAATTTTATTTCTTTTCGGTTCAATTATTTTAAATGAACTTAACCCAGTCGTTTTAAACTTTTCGAGATTTTAATACAAATCTAGGTCACAGAGAATCCTTTGGTGACTTATCACGAGAAAATACGTAAAATATTCCAATTGTTTGTTCGAAGCGAAACTTTTAGAGTCACTGTTTCGTGGGAAACGAATTTGCGGCGCGATCCATTTCGTCATGAGATCTAGGGGAATTTTGATTTTCAGCGAAGTGCCAGATTTTACCATTTGTTAGAAAAATTAGTTTTGCCGGGTTTCTGATAAATTATACATTCTTATTTCTTGTAGTCATAAAATATACTAAATATCAAAATGAATAACTATATGATGTACATTTAAAATTGAAGTATAAAATTTATAATATTTCTCACTAATTTTACTATTTAATTAGACATATTAAATGACTTAACTATATATTTAAGATTGTTTCTGATTATTGTTTTAATAGAGGATCTATTTAATAAATTAATTTTGATTGATGTGATGTAACATTGTTTTATAGATATTTTGAAAAATTCTATAATAGATTGTTTCAATATAATAGTTTTTCAATAGTTATCTATTATGATAGATATTTCATTATTCTTAAACAAATATGAGATTAAAATCAATGTAGTGTGACGATTATATCAGTCAAATGGGTTAAACATAATTAGTGCGATTTTAATTGATTATAATGAATATGTCAAAAATTGCTTTTATTTTAATTATGATCATTAGACATATTAAATGTTTATCATTAAAAATATTATAAACTATTTAAAATTGTCTTCATCTCCATATATTTATATATTTGTGAGTTTTCAATTTTAGAGTGATACTGTATTAGTATATATATATTTTTACAGTCATGAAAATAATAATATAAAGTAATAATATAATATTTTTCTTAATTTACAAAATTGTGTCTCATTTTTTAGTATTGCACTAATTTTACCATCTTTGGTTAGATTCATTCAATATTTTTCTATGATATTGTTTTTGTAGTTAAGTAATTTATTCTGATAATAAAAAACAAAGATTAAATAATAACATATTTATGTTTGTATATATATATATATATGATTAAGTGTAATATATGTATATAGTGTGCTTTTATATATGATTTATATATTAATTAGCTAAATATTTAATCTATCTCTGTTTTATACATTAAATAAAAATAGTATATTGATTATAATTTAGATGTTTGTTGATTTATAAAAATTCATGATTCTGACCTTTTTCATAATTTTCCTTCACTTCAATTGTAGAGTTTAGGATGTTTTTCTGATTTTTCTCTCAGTTCACTTAACCTTTTAAATTCAATCTCACTTTAATATACTTTATAAAATATTACAAATTTTTATAATAAAAATCTTATTAATATATATTAAAAATTAATTAAATGACTTGAAGGTATTTTATATTTTGATGAATATATTCAATGAGTTCTTATCAAATATTAATTGAAAGAAGAAATATAATTATAAAAATGGAACAAGATTAAATATTCAATAGTTATATATCAGTGAAATGGAACTTAAACTGAAAATAATACAAATGGAGGACTTCAGTATAAAGAAATAAGAAAGAAAAAAATGAGGAAGGCGTGCATGGAAGGCTGGGAAGTTTCTGTTTTATCGTTTAGGTGAATTCATAGAAGGAAAGAAAAATGGAGATGTTTGGGTGGGAAACTCTACTTCTCTGAATCTCTGGCATTGAATTGTATGGATCAGACAGGGAAAATCTTGCTGTGAGTGCTGCAGTGAGGCGGATTAGGGACTCTTAGCTGGCGGGTGGTCCCCCTATATGTTTGTCTTCCTAAAGATTATTGATTTGTTCATCAGCGCCAGAAGTCTGCAATTGCATTTGACCATAGAGCTTTGCATTATGATATTAACATTAACGATTCTTCCGAACCCAATTTTGGTGCCAGTGAGAATTTAGTGATAATCACATTCAGTAGTGCTAGCCATCAATTAACCAGTATTTGACACCGTTTAACCGTTGGATCTCGTGACCTTATTATAAGTCTTTATTAAATTAATTAATAATCAGTGAATTGAGTTCAACACCATTTTGATTAACTCTTGGACTTGAACTTAGTTTTGGATCAGACCAAATTTTAAAATGGTGTCTTCATGAAGTAACAACCATTAGTAGTGATATTCAAACTGTTCTAATTGGACTCTCTATGACCAGTTATGATCTTTTATTTGTTCAGTCAATGGTTGATGTTAGTCAAATTGTTAATCAAAACAGTGATGTCAGCGTTAATTAAATGTTAGTGTCAACGGTGTTATTAGCAGTGATTAGTCAACGGTGATCATTAACGTTTGACGTCAAACATTAATCAACAGTGATGTCTGACGGTGTTCATTAATTAGTCATTATTGAAGTTATTGTGACTCAGCGGAAGAGTTATATCTTAACCCGTTTTGTTCAATTTGATGTTGAACTATGAAAAACCCCATGGAATTGAAATACGTCAACTCTTACAGGAGGATGTTGTGATGTAAGTAGGTGACATTGATATTAAAACCAATTTGAAACTCATTAGTTCAAGATCATTCATTGAGTTGGCTGTGACCTCATTTGGAAGAAGTTATATCTTAGTTTGTTCAGTTTGAGATCTTGAATATGGAAACCATGGAATTAAGATTGTGTCCTTCAGGAAGATGTTTTGATGTGGAGGCCAGATTGTTTGAAGCTGATATTAGCTGATGGCTCATGGGTTAGATTGAAATATTCAGAAGTGATCTGCACTTGACTCAAACTTGGAAGGTCATAACTCTTAATAGAACTCAGTTAGATTGTTTCTGGCTCTATGACCATTGGTCAGAATCATCTATATCTTGTTGAAATTAGACTCTTAATAACCTCAAGTCATTCTAACCAACTACTGTTGCGTGAATATGTGTTCTGTGGTTTTGGGACAAGGTTGAAGGAAAAATAAACGTTGTTCGTTCAAGTTGATCATTAATATGCGGATTTATTCAGTCTGACTCAGTTTCAAGTTTTGCATATTTGTTCTAAACTCATTCACATACCCGATATCAAGTGTTCTGACACCACCAAATGGGTATATACGATCTTACGCCGAAACCAGTACCAATTGATATCTTGAAAGAAATCCGTGATGAATTAGATCGATATGAAAGCTGATGAATGTGGCAGTAAATAAATACTAAATGGTTGATTCGACATCTTGAAGTTTATGATCTCTGAACTGACACTTTGACGGATTTTGATGGCATAAGTCACAAACTTTCACATTATCGATGTCCTTGGCGGATATAAATGAACATCGTTAGTGTTAATGCTTAGTCGAAAAATGTATAGCGAGATTACAATGACTATCCCGGTCGTGATGGCATATGGCAATTTAAGTGATTCTGTAGAGTTAACGAAGCGACATCAGATCCATGATGGGAGGCCAAGATTAAATGTGTAAGTACCGAATAATAATAAGGGCAGAGTTCATCAAACGGAATCCGTCAAGTGTGAACTGAATAGTTGAAATAGCAATATTGACGAATGTAAATGAGATTTTTATTTATATGCTTAAATCTCATAAGAATTAAATTGTAAGAAATGAATTGTTGCGTGAAATTGCATGATGTGATTTGATAGTATTTAGAAATTGAAAGCATGTGAATAAATAGCATGAGCATTTGTTGAATTAATGACATGATTTAATGTTAAATGCATCTTTGAGTTACGTGAATATTGGAATAGGCGTATAAAAGCAAGCATGAAAATGCTTAGCGTGGATTTACATCTATGCGCGGGTTTGAGTAGACGGGAAGGGAGACAAGATGTGCGTAGCGAGTCATAGAGAGAGTCACGGCGTATAAGTATATACTTTCAGTCATTTGCATATCATCTCTTTTGAGCAAGTGGTATTTTGTAAATAAAAGGGTTAAACTCTTCAGACATAATTTTTTTGTATATCATTTTGAAGGCGTAGAATGCTTTCCTTTGTAAATGTTTATGGAGCTCACCAGAGATTGCTTTGAAATTTGTAAATGGTTGTGGGTTGCATGGCAAGAAAGCGCTTCCTGACTAAACAAATTAATTAAAATTTTAATAAGATAAATAAAAGCGTCGAGATGTAGGGCTCAGGTTCGGATCATCGTCGGTCGATCAGGAGTTGGTCGCGACACTTTTGAAAAGAACAATAAAATGTAAAATAAAGAATTAAATGGCGTCCGGGGTTTCGGTTCGGATCGCCATTCGGGTCGGGCGAGGCGGGGGTCATTGCAACTAATTAAGTATCGGAGCTAGGTTTAGGCTTTTACGGAAAAGACGCAACGTTTGAAAGGATTTTGAAAATGGTATTTGACATACATTGCATTTGCATTTAAAGGATGATATGACTCTGACGTGGATCTTGTCGGTCTTAATAGGTAAACATGGATGGATTCGGTACCCGAAAGATTCGAGAAGGTGACCAGGAAATCGTCTGATAGTCTATTAGTGTGTTGGTGATTGACATCTCATACTTGCTTGATAGTGAACCCGGAAACGAGTAGCGGGAGGAGTGCTATGGGTATCCTCCGACCTTCGAGCTTTGCAAAATGAGGCTGACGGTTGCAAATGTTCGCGGCGATCGGCCGTTGAAGATGCGAGTGCCAGAAGTAGATAGACTTTCTTGGAAAGAAGAAGGTGAGCCTTGATAAGCGAAGGTGGCTCGAGAGGGCTAGGCCGAATGCTTGTGCAAATGCATTGCCTGGTGAAGAGAAGTGGGATGTGCGACCTCATTACTACGTGATGAGGCTTATCGGTGGTGGAGTTTAATGACGGGGTCGCACCACGAGAGAAAGTTACATGGGTTCTTCTTGGATGAGTTGAAGCATTATGGTAGCGTCACATTTAAACGATTGTGCGTGAGGTTTCGTAATACGAAGCGGAAGCGATCAAATTAATAGCCGATATGTGAGAGAATTCCTACGGTTGAGCAAGTATGCTCTAGGATGTTAGTAAAGTGAAAGTCTTAGTAAGTTTGAAGGCGGCCTAAGTGACCACGGTCGGACCCGTGTCATGGGATTTTGCATGACGTTTCTCGAAATCCACGACATGCGCTCTAAATGTGGAGCAGTAAAGAAAGGAAAATGAAAGAAAAGATAGAAGGCGAGGAATGAAAAATCCGGTCGGTCGAGTGCTCATCGGCCCGTGAGAGGAAGAGGTCGGGGACGGGATCACAGACGGCCTGGCTCGGGCCACCGGTAGAATCTTGATACGCGTGTAGTTCGATTCGCGAGTGCACGAGGGAGGTGCCTCTAGAGGGTGAGAGCGTGCCTCGTTGTTCCCATTGTGGAAGAAAGCCTGAGGAGATTGTTGGAAGGTGGTAGTGCTTGGGTTGTGGATCCATAGACTGAAAATGCGAGGTGTAATAGGGTACGTCCTTCATAGCACCCCCAGGTGGGGGCAATGTTTCATCGGTTGAAGAGGCAGCAAAGTGTTGCATCACCCGAGTGTTCACGAGGACAAGGGACACGGAATTTGGCTAGAAGCGAAGATGGTCGTGCTCAGTAGAGCATATGCGATGAAAGCGATGGAAGATCTGAGCGCCGGATGTGATGTCGGTAATTTCTTGTCTTTTATACTATTATTGCATCATTGATAGACCAGTCCAACCCACTCATATGTGTGTCTTAACATACCCGACTTAGGAAAAATTTCTGCCCAGGAGTGACCGCAAGAGTATGACATCTTGGTGTGGCTTGGCTCGGACGTAGTGTTATTGTGAGCAAGAAGTGTATGAGATTGTCCGTCAAAATATGAAAGTATTAATGAATTTTTTTGGGAGATTTGATTGAGTTATCCTTCAGGGAATTTGATGTGATATTGGAGATGGTAGAAAAACGAGTTTGAAGTGAGATGATGGATCCTTGTTTTATAAGGATAGGGTTTGTATTACTGATGATTGAATTAAAAGCCATTTTGGAAGATATGTTAAAAGGTTGTGTGATCATTATGAGGAATTAGTTGGTTGACATCCCTTTTTGTTAAAATTATTTACAACAACGATTTCGATCAAGAATTGGAATGAAGCCTTCTGAGGCTTTATAGGGAGGAAATGTAGAACACTATTGTGTTGGGCCGAAATTTAGTGAAAAGAAATTAGGTGGCTTGGAGTTGAGTACGAGTGAAGAGAGTGAAATGATTAGATAAAGATTGAAAGTGACCCGCGATAGATAGAAATCATATCACAGAGCATGAAGAAGAGCATTAGAGATTTTGGCTCGCGAAGTGAAAAAATTCTGAAACAAGAAGATTCATTGTGTTGTGGAGAGACCCTGAGGCCAGAGATAAGCCCTTGGGAGAGAGTGAAGAAGCGATGCGGCGGTAGTATCCCTTGGTGTTTGACTAAAGTAATTTCGAGATGAGGAATTTTATTAAGTAGGGGAGGATTGTGCGCCCAAAATGCCACTAGAATTTTTATAATAAAAGAAATATTATTATTATATATTCAGGGTATGAATTGAGCTGACTTAGGTATTTTTCTAGAAATTTTAGATGAATGTTCAAATGATTGTGTATCGAGAAATAAACCCCAGTGAAAAGAGAAAATATGGAAATTGTAAAATGGGGACTGGGGTCGATTGTAAATAAGTTTATATGTCTAAGTGAAAATAGGAGACTTAAATGAAAAATAATAGAAATGGAGGGACACACATATAAAAAATAAAGAAAAGAAGAAAAAAATCAAGGAAGGGCGTGGCATGTAGGAAGGGAGTGGGAGGAGTTTCCTCCTTTTTAAAATACGATTTAAGAGTGATCCATAGAAAAGGAAAAGAAAAATGGAGGTATTTTAAGAGGTGAGAGCTCTCGCTTCTCTCTAGATTTCCAATGATGTCAGGCACATAGGTCCCGGTAGCCAGAGGGAAAGATCTTCCTCGTGACGAAGGCTGCCAGTAGAGGCTAGGAATCGGGGACTTTCAACAAAATCATGAGGTAGGTCTTCTCCTATGAGTCGTCTTCTACCACCAGGATTGTTGAATTGGTTATCGGCTTAGGGAATGTATGGTTGCATTTTAAACCATGGGAAGCTGCCACATTGTGGTGGTGCGCAGCTAGCCGGATTAGAGCTGATTTTGGAGTGCAGTGAAGGGAATTTGGTAGTGCATCCTTCTAAGTAAATTGTATCCAATTAACTTGATGTTAGGCTTTGAATTTCTCGATTTGGACCTCTGTGGGCAACATAGTCCTTTTAATGGGGTCGACTAAGCTAAGACTGGTCGGTCGGTTATGCCAATTTGGGTCGACTAAGTAGAACCTTAGACGGGTTTTTGGGTCAGAAATAAAGGGAATTTAGAAGTAAGTCATGCAGTGAAATTAGCCACATCAATGAAATTGATGTTAGACTGAATTTCTCGGTCGGACTCCTGTAGACCAAGTTATGGTTCATTTACTCTGAATAGTCAAATGGGTGATGGTCGATCAGCGGTGGTGGGTCAAGCGGTGGTGGGTCAGTAGTAGTCATCCATGGTGGTCGTCAAGCGGTGGTCGTCCAATAGTAGTGGATCCAGCGGTGGTCGATCAGCGGTGTTGTAACGGTGGTGCGATCGGCGGTGGTCGTCAAGCGGTGGTGCGTCTGGCGGTGGTGCGTCAGCGATGGTAGATCGGCGGTGGTCGTCGAAGCCGGTGGTGCGATCGGCGAGTGGTAAATCGGCGGTGGTTGTCGGTTGGTCGGCTCGTCAAAGTTGACCACGCGCGACCTCCGGCTTGAGGAAGGTCATATCTCCTTCGTTTGAACTCAGGTTGAGTGTTCTTGGACTCTATGGAAAGTCCATGGAGTCGAGGAAATACGTGCCCTAAGGAGGATGTTAGATGTCCAGGCCAGGGTGTTTATTTGAGCTAGATCGCCGGTCTGACTCGTCGATTCGAATCGACTCGTCAGGGTTGACTCTGCATGACCTCCTAGACTTTGGAAGGTCATATCTGGTTTGAACTCGATTTGGGTGTTCTTGGACTCACATGGCCCATGGGTCGAATCGTCTTCTTTGAGGAGGATGTTAGATGTTAGACGAGGTGTTTGGCGGGCTCGTCACTTGAGGTCACATTTCGTCGGTTAGTCGACTCGTCGAAAGTGGAATACGCATGACCTCTAACCGGAAGGTCATAACTCCGCCGTCAGAACTCAGATTCAGTGTTCTTGACTCACATGGAAAGCCATTGAGTCAAAATCCATATATAGCTTGTTTAAGTGGAACTCATAATAACCTCAGAAAATCAATCCTAACCAAAACTACTAGTCTGCATGAATAATATTTATTCTTTAATGGTTTTGGAATAGGAATGAAGGAGAGGAAAAAGACAATGTGATTGAATTCAAGAGTTGGAATCAAAGTGCAAAGATTTTGGGTTTGTTCCTCTTGAGATCCTATTCTTGTTTTGAGTTTTTGCATGTTTGTTCTCTGATTCTATTCTTATGTCAGTATCTTGAGTAGTTTACGAGCATGAAATAGGTGTGTGAATGTATGAAATGAGTGCATAGATTGAGTATATCCTTGAAAGAGAATACGAAAGTAGATATGGAATTAAAATGTGATATTGAAAAGCTAGATAGATATTAGCGATAAGTCGAAATGTAAAGAATGGAACCGATTACACGTCTTGAATTGCATCGATATCTTGAATGAGCTTACTTTGACGGGGTGCGCAGTGGCATCAGATCACGAAGGCTTTTCCGGTAATCGATGTCCCACTTGGCCCGGTTATGATGATCTGTGTGATGGCGTGGCATTGAAGAAATGTCCCACTTGACCGGGATGCACCCGATGACGTCGTCGATGTATATGGCATTTAAGTGATACCACGTAAAGGAGTGCGCAAGCTGACGTCAGGTCGTGATGGAGGCAGAGATTGTAAATATGTAAGTACATTACCAGAATAATAATAATAAGGTAGGGATTCATCAAGCGAGAATCCGTCGAAGTGTGGTGAATAGTTAGAGGAAATAACCAACATTGGCGAATGTAAATGAGATTTTTATTTGCCAATAACCCAAATCTCATAAATTAGAATTGTGAAATGGTGTTGCATTGAAATTGCATGATGTGATTTAGTAAGAATTATTTAGAAATTAAGCATGTGAAAATAATAAATAGCATGAGCATTTGTTGAATTAATAGGCATGATTTAATGTTAAATGCATGCTGAGTTACGATGAATATTGGAATAGGGCGTATAGAACCACTAAGCATGAAAATGCTTGGCCGTATCAGATTTATCTATCTGCTTGGGTTTCGAGTAGGCAGGAAGGGAGACAAGATCGTCTGTGTGTAGAGTCATAAGAGAGAGTACGGCGTATAAGTATATACTCTAGTCATTTTGCATATCATCTCTTTTGAACAAGTGGTATTTTGTAAACAAAGGGTTAAACGAACATGATTTTTTTTTTTGTATATCATTTTGAAAGGGCATAGAATGCTTTCCTTTGTAAATGTATTTTGTAAATGTTTATGGGCCTACCGAATTGCTTTGAAATTTGTAAATGATTGTGGGTTTGCCCAAAACTGAAACCGCTTCCACAACTAAACAAATTAATTAAACGTTTTAATAAGATAAATAAAAACGTCGGAAATGGCAGGGCTCCAGGTTCGGATCATCATTCGGGTCTGTCCAGGGATCGGGTGTGACACTTTTAAAGAAAGCAATAAAATGTAAAATAAAGAATTAAATGGGCGTCCCGAGGTTTTAGGTTCGGATCCATGTCGTCGAATCGGGAGCCGGGCTTGGGGAATCGCCACACTGTGACTTTTTCTCTAGCTCACTCTCTCCATTCACATCACTCTCACCATTCATTATCTTCGTCTTCTTCTACCTTATTTGAAAACTTATTTCCTATTGATGAAGAACAAAAGATTTTTATGGATTCTATGGACATAACTTTTATGTCGAGATTCTTCAAGAATGTGGTAGAATGTGAAGCACCTCATATCAATACTTGACTTTCTATTGCACAGGATCATAAAGTTCAAGTATTAAGGCTTTGATTTTGGTACTCAATCTTCTCCATCGGTAGATCTATGCTACCTGCCAAACCTTCTTCTTCAGTTATCTTTTCTTCTTCATCTTTTTTATCTCCTCCACTATAGGCCTTTCTAATGCCTGTACTATAGCCTCCTTGGTCTCCTCCACCGGCATCGGTCATACGTCTTTGCTGCAAGGAGGCGTCTCTTGTTGCTACTAGTTACTTCTCACCCTCAACAAAAGGTTTGTTTTAATGTACAGCTGCTTTGTTTTTTTTTTTTTTGAAATTTTGACGTTGGTTGTTAACTAAAATATTAAATTTTTTAATGACATCTTGCCCTCACTACTTAAAACTATAAATTAATTTTTCTTTGATTGCAGGGGCTTCTAATCGCTTTTTTGCCTCTTAATTGTCTATGTTTATCAATCAGGTAAGCTATTTTACTTATTTTTATGAATTGAGATTTTACTTTTTTATTTGTATCTGTTCTTTGTTATCTTCAAAATTTGTCATTCTAGTTTCCCAATTTATTTGTAACAAAGAAACTTGGCCATTAAAAATCTTCCTGGGACTGATGATGTTATGCATTCATGTTGATGATATAGAATGTGTTATTGTGAGACAACTTTTTCTTCCCAGTTGTTATCCTGATACCGACATGTTGTGCATGCTGTAAAAAAATATAAAAATTTAAAGCTAAGGGCCAAAAGTGGTAAACATAAGGGGATAACTATTACGGGTCCTATGATGGGTGCAATGAATTCTCTTGTTGTTTGTGCGCCCGAAGCTCTATCACGGGTCCTATTCAGAATTCTATAATCAACATAGTTTTCCCTTCCTTGTTTGAGTGTTTTGGATTTCTCAACTTGATTAGTTATAGATTATCTTGTTGCTGCTCTGTTTTTAGAGTTTAATTTCAGGTCTTTTAACTTATCACTCAGTTTTAGTGTTGCATATAAGCTCCTATCCTGTTCTGTTTTTTTTTTTTTTTTTATTTGTTTAGGTTTTTTGGGTTAGATTATCCTTATGTTCTTTTCTTTTTTGGCCAAGTGTACTTCTTGTCTATTTGGATAATCTCATGTTGGTTTTTTTGATCTGGGTATCTTTAAAATATGACATTTTTGTTTGGTTTTTATATTACTTTTTTGGATTGTTGAGTGTATGATAATCACATCCTCTTTTTCTTGGTTTTGAACGGTTGATTTTGATTTTTGCTCATGTGGTCATTCTTGATCAGGTCAAAAAGTCTTTTTTTCAAGTGTGGTGTTAAATGAATTTACGTGAATAGGTCATCATAAATATTATTTAATTTTCCTTGTTATGTTTTTTACACTTAATTCTTATGTGTAAATTTTATATTTGTTCATAAATTTAAGTCTTTCTCCAGTTGCAACACTCGACGAGTACTATTTCGTTTCTATTGTTATTGTTAAAACAAAGTTGTTTATGAGTTCAACATTAATAGTATTTTTTTTTTAATTTGAGAACAATAGTTATTTATTTATTTAATAATTTTTATTTTAGTAAAACTTAAAAAAATTAATTAAAATAAAATGAATTAATTTTATTTTGGCACAAGGCAACGCCTTTGAAAAATAAGGTAAATAAGATGTAGTAATTTAATTAAAATTTAGTAGCAAGATATATATAATAATAGTAATAAATTCATTTTTATATTTTAATTTGTATTAGATTGTAAAGCCTAGGAAAATTTTGATTTTCTGAAAAAAGGCAAAATGGTAAGTGCGCAGAGACCAATGGCAAGGCTACTTGAAATTTTCTGAATCTTGGATGATGAAACGGACTTCACCATTGGAATCGTCTCGCGAAATCTAGCTACCTTGTCGAATTTTGTTAAATTCCGAGATGGTCAGGATTTCACGTTTTCGAGGTATCGGGTGTCGGGTGCCACTTGGCATGATCAAGTGGCTGCCACATGGCAGGTTGTGAGGGCTACACATGGCATGAGAAGATGTGGTATAGCAAGGGCCCCTAAGAGCAAGTGTGCAAGTGACACTTGGCAAGATTCACACACATGTCTCTTAAGTTTGAGACAAGTCAAATTAATGAGGGGTAAAATGGGAAAAAGGGAAAGAATACATCATCTTCTTCATTTTTTTCCTGCTTTTCGGGCAGTGGGTGTGGATAAGCGATTTTAGAGAGAGAAATTCTAACTTCTCTCTAAAATCTATGGCTTCGGATCGTTGGTTCTAAATCGGGCAGAGAGAAAAATTGCTATACTCATCAAGGAGCTTAGTGTGGGTACCAGTCGGGGTTTCGAGCAAACTCCATAGGTGAGGTCTTCTCCTACCCTTGTTAAATCTCGTGTCTAGAGCCATTCCATGGTACATTTTGAGTGAGTTCTCGGAAAAGGAGAGTTGTTCAACCGCAGTTCGAACGAGTGTGAAAAGACATAGATTATTTTTGGCTGCTGCTGTCGAAGATGCTATTTCGGGTTAGGTGTGATTAGTTGGGTGCGAGGATATTTTAAGCTTGAATTGGAAGTAGTGAGAGGCTGCCCAGACAGAATAGTCCAAGGCTGAAAAAGGGATAGTTTTGTACCCAGTATTGTGGATCCGAAATGGTGGATTTTTTTGTGTATCATTTCTTGTTTGGGTGGTAAGCTAGAATTTGAGGGCTGTTTTTAAGCTTGAATTGAAGTAATGAAGTCTTGAACCAAGAATAGTCCAAGGCTGAAAAAGGGATAGTTTTGTACTTGGTGTTGTTGATCTGAAATGTTGGATTTTTTGTGTATCATTTCTTGTTTGGGTGGTATGCTGGAATTTGTGGGCTATTTTTAAGCTTGGATTGAAGTAATGAAGTCTTAAACCAAGAATAGTCCAATTCGGAAAAAGGGACAATTTTGTACTCGGTTAATGTGGATCCGAAATGCTGGATTTTTATTATGTATTACTACTTGTTTGAGTGGCATGCTAGAAATTGTGTGAAATTGATGTGAGTATTGCCTACTAGGAGTATAAACATGCATGGTATGATTAAATTGGAATTTATGTGTTTGTTGATATAAATTTCCAATTGAGGCATGGGTTGAAATGCATGAGTGAATATGCACACATATAGTACTCTCTTCACATATGTAGCATGTAATGAGCAATGGCATATTGCATTGCATTTATGCACTAGAACATTATGAGAATGGGTGTGAAGTGTATTGATGACGTTAGAGTCGATCTAAGGACAAAGTCCTAAAGGTCGCATGAAAATTTGGAGAATTTCCACTGTGAAATCGAAGTTTTCCCAATACTTGTGAATTAAAGTAGCTTGTCGGAGAATGTCCAATAGCAATAAATAAAACTATTTGTCGGAGTATGTCCAATAGTTTTGAATTGCAAAACAAAAACCTTTTGTTTTGGAAAACGTTTTTCATACATAGCACACTGCATGGTGAGAGAAGTCTATGAGGACTAGATACTGGGGGTCATGAGGTAGCATCACGTCTAGGACCCATTTAGATTCCATTCTGAGATTAACATAATCATGATTGGAATGTTTGCATCTTTGCATGACCATTGCACATGTGCATAGGTGGGGAAATGGCTGCGGTAAGGATTTACTCTTGCGGGCTTTGCTTACCTGGGTCGTGGGATCACCCTTTCGGGTAAAAGTGTAGACTTTCAATTTGTCCATCGCCCGGCTTGCATTTTATCTATAGGTGTCACACTCACCCATCGTTCTCCTCTCTTACCATTAGGGCCCTTTTAGGCTTAGTCTGTCTCCGAGCCTCGGGTGGGCTTGTATGTGGTCCATTGAGTGCGTATGTAGTTCACTTAAGAGTGTCATCATGACTTCTTTTATTTATTTATTGGCATCATGCCATATGAAGAAAATGCCACCCTGCAGGGTTTGTGGCTCAATCGGGTTTATTGGAGTATGTCAAATTCTGAGCACTTGAGCTTGTTTCGATTGTATCTCCCTTGTCTGGCTCGAATCATGTGTCGTTTGTTTTGTTAGATTCATATTTTCGAGGAGGTTTTTTTAAAAAAAAAAAATCATAATTTTTCAGCGGATTTGACCCGATCGGTTTGGCGGCCCCAGTTCATTAAGGGGCGTCACGTATACAACATTATTTTTGGGTGATTTTGGCGAGTACTTCTTCCCTTGTTTGATCGTATCTCCCGCCGTCAAACTTGGAATTGTGCACCGTTTTTTGGTCTCCTTATTTTCAGGGAACATTTGTCAAAATTTCATAATTTTTTCCTCGACGGCTCGGCGGTTGGGAATACAGTTCAACGGGTTCGTCGTGCCAGCTGTGTGGAGCGCTGATTTTTGTGATTTTGGAGCCCAAATCCCATATGGATCGTGCCATATGCTCCCGGTCGGTCTTGGCGATATTGCAGGTCCATTTTGGGCTTTGTCTTAAGTTACATGCAGCCCACCATGAATCCATGTGGACATTTGGTGGTAAAGCAAGCTAAAAACTTAGGATAGTCAGCTTGCATGGAAAATGAGGAGGGGAGTTAATAGAGAAGCTGATTCCTAGACTGATTGGGCTCTTTCCAAAGCTTGAAGGAGACAAAAACCAGGTAGGCTTAGAGGTTGAGAAGGAGAATCAGTATAAAAGGAGAGAAAGATCATAGTGGAAAGGACCTTTGGGCACTTTTCCGGGTTCGGATGCACATTTGCTGATTTTTTCGGATGCTTAGCTTGGAATTTTTTTCTACATTTTGTGGAAGAGGTAAGAAATAGACCCTAGCTCCACTCTATTCTATAAGGGATATTTTGACTAAATTTGAGATTTTCCTCCAACCATTTGAGAGGCAGGTTTTCACGCTGTCGTGAGCGGGTTCAATAATAGTTTAACCACAGGCAATCCGGGTTTTAGAGCTGTAGTTGTTTCGGTTGGTTCTCACTCATCCAAGCTGAGAATCATGCACCGTTTATTTTGTTAGTTTCCCTATTATTTAAGGGATATTCTGACCAAATTTGAGGTTTTTCCTCAACCATTTGAATGGGTTTTCATGCTCATACGTGAGAGCCGGTTCAATAGTTTATCTTGAAGCGATCAGTTTTAGAAAACAGCAGTTGTTTGGTTGGTTCTCACTCATTCGACTGAGAAATCAATCACTGTTTGTTTTGTTAGATTCATGACGCTCCTTGAGAAGGTTCTGACCGAATTTTAGAATTTTTCCCAGCCCGGTTGACTGGTTGGGAAGCCGGATCGATTGGTTCATGAGATTAGTTTTCTAGAGAAACGACAGTTAGGGCACTTTGCTTTGTTTGGATCGGTTCTCACTCATCTGAGCTGAGAATCAATAACCATTTGTTTTTTTAAAATTTTGACTCCTTGAGGAAGGTTATGACCAATTTTTAGAATTGTTACCAACCGGCTCAACTGGTTAGGAAATCGGATCAGTTGGTTCATGAAGTTCAGTTTTCTAGAAAAGCAGTTAGGGCACTTTACCTTGTTTGGATCGGTTCTCACTCATCTAAGCTAAAAATCAATCACCGTTTATTTTTTTGGATTCCTAACTCTGTGAGGAAGGTTCTGACAAGTTTTGAGATCTCTTCTCAGCTTTCTTCGGACTGGTTGGAAAACCGAACCGGTTCATTGGGTTGTTGCGGAAGCAGCGGTTTAGTACTGCTGTTTGTGGTAACCGGATCTTGGTCATTTAGAAGTCGAAATTCACTCACGTTTGTTTTTATGAATTCTTGAATCTAGGAGGAAAGTTTTGACAAGTTTTGAGATATTTTCTCAACTTCTTTGGATGTTGGGAAACCATCCATCTGTTAAATGGAGATTACATTCTTAGGAACAACAATTTAGGTACTTTTCTTTGTTTGTGTCGGTTCTTGGTCATTCGGAGTTGGAATTGCACTACATTTGTTTTTTTGGATTACTGACTATGTAAACAAGGTTCTGAAAATTTTTGAGAACTTCTCTCTACCGGATATTGCAGATTTACTGAACCCGGATCGCGGTTAAATTTAGGTTTTTAGAAATAGCAGTTAGGGTACTTTGCATTGTTTGGGTTAGATCTCATTCATTCGGTGTCAAAATTGTACACTGTTTGTTGTTTTGGTTTCCTTACTCTGTAAGGAATGTTCTTAAAATTTTTTAGAATTGTTCTCAACGATTGTTGGTTGAAGACGATAAGCCCGGTTGTAGTTTGCTTGGGGAGTAGATCGATTTCATTTTAATTAAAGCCGAAGGCTGACCTTTGTGAGTCAGCCAATCGCTCAGATCAATTATTGGGGCTAGTTTAGGGTCTAATATGGGGTTTTAGTTTGGGGTTAATGTGGTTCCATTTTGGATTCATAAGATTGGTCCATGCGGGTGAAGGGTGGTTAGTTAAGCAATAGTAGTCTGATGTTTTGTTGAGGTAGGTCTTTGAGATAGATAGACTTGTTTGTATGGCGGACAGAATGTTGTAGCATCTATGAGTGCACGGGATGCAATGTATGGTTTCTCTGTGACTTGCTTTGCTTTTGATATTTAATTTTGAGAAACGTATCTTTCGAAATGTGCGACTAACCTTCCTGACGCTTGGCTAGGGACCACAGTATGTGCTTTAATGTTGGCGATAATGAATTTCACATGGATGATTTGTGTTGTTTTTGAGTGTCATGCACGCGCTATGTTTGTGCTAACCTTTGATGTATGCGTGGCGGGGGACCCGCAGTGCTGGCGCCATTTTTCCCGCACGGTTGGAGTGTTCTTAGCATGCTAGATACCCGATTAGGTCGGTGTGATCCAGTTGTATGTTTAGCCTAAGAGGAGACTATTTGATCTTTGGCCCTTATGCTCCCACATACCCAATTCACTAGTAGGAGCCGAGTTACGGGCGGAGGGGTGCTACCTCATATGAGTACCTTCGATAAATAATCGATCCACTGTTGAGAATCTAGTTTTCGGACCCTTTTTTTTTCCTTTGCCTCTTTGGAGTCCTTAGGGGTTTTTACATTCTTACTTGGTTTTCCCTTTATAAAATAAAAATAAAAAGTAAATTAGCGACTCCCAACAAAGCAGTTCCTCCTCGGACGGATTTTCAAAACTTGAAAATCAACCCACGTATTTTCTTTTCATTTAAGCGGTCGTATGACATGAATGAATTGGGGTCCTAAATTAAGCGCTCAGGATCGAACAGAATCACTGGTTTCCTGGGATCAACTTAGACTTGTTTTTGGGTATATTGGAGCACATGGTTCTTTGACCAGTTGACTCTTAGGCTACATAAATGATTGATGACCACTTACTTGGTTGTTGTTGGCATGCTTGGTGGTTTGTTTGATAACATGTGTTCACTTGTGGGACCAGCATCGCTTGCTCCGCGGTTAGTGGTACTAACTATATGTTTTACGTTGGCGGCATAGATGGTAAGTTTGTATGTATATTCTATGGTAGACTTTGCTCTTTTTCGTATAAGCGTTTCTACGCCGACTACCACTCTCTCTTGCATGGCTAACAGTTTGTTTTATTGTTTGTGGGCGCTCTTGTATCCTTGTTTAGAATCACCACTGGCTCTTGGTAGACTATTCTCATGGATTGCTTGAGTTGCTTGGGAGTCATTCCCAATTTTTTGCTCTACCAAGCTAGCGGTTTGGAGTAAGGGGTCGACGTAGAGTTCATAATAAATATTTGGGAGCACTATAGAGATGACGGATATCAGAAGCGTAGAATGTATAGCCACAGAGCTGAATTTCATGGATACTGCGCCCAGCCCGATAGCATCCGCACGATTGTTGATTGATTGTTGATTAGGATCTTGGGTGCATATCCACGGCTGGGTACGATCATCTAGCCTTTTAGGACTTACCTTTTCTCTTTGTTGGCTTAAGGCTACCTTACCCCTAAAATTATTACCATGTCGAATCCTCACACGTAATGTAGCCACGCATGTCGAATTAGTTGTTGATGTCACATGTCAGCTTTCCCTTAGAGGATTTCCTTGTGGGATTGCATTATTGGATTGATTTCTAGATTGATAGTCACAGGGACTGAATTACCCCTTTCCTTTTGTAGGATTGTTGATTGAGACCAACGCACGGGTTCCGACCCCGGATCCTAAATTGAAGGTAGACTTGTTAGGATCAAATTCACACGGTCGATTAGAGGCGATATCGCCATCAGGGCCTTCTTATGGACCCTTGAATGCGCTCGCGGTGACCGGTTAGGTGAGATTACCCGATACCGCGGCATCTCTCAGGGATGCCATGTGGGAACTAGGACGAGGAGGATTGATGGGCATCAGGCCCAACCATTGCCAATTTCGAGGAGCACCTCGCATGACTCTACTACACCTCCACCACCACCACCACCATCTAGACCCACTATACCGCAGGACTATATAGTTTCACCTCCGCACCACCACGTGTTCCAGGTGGCCCCATGAAGTACAAGAGGCATTGTCTTGCCGCGGAGTAGTAGAGACCACGCAAATTACGTAGTGGCCCATACTAATTATTGATGATACTCAGGCCCATATCGATAGGATTGAGTAGAGGATCGGAATCTTTGCGTAGCCACGATGGGTTATGGGGTTGGGACCGGATACGATGACCTTCTAGTGGCGGCTTTGGGGTTGAGTCCGCATGCCGGACATTGAGAGCCTGCGAGATAGGGTGCCCCCATATTCACTACAGGTTGTACTATCTTTGTTATGCGCGGGCATAGGTGGATGCGCGAGCCTGAATGATCATGCTTTTTCTCTCTATTCTTGAAAGTGGTGTGTCGCTCGGCCCGTTCGTTCCATCATTGGTTTTCGAGGTGTAGGAGCGTGGGCGATTTGGGACGGAGTTTATCGAGGCAGTATTTTTATCTTTGTAGTGGGCGTGTAACCTCAGGAGAGGCCGGAGTTGGAGCGAGAGCGAGATGAATTGGTCACTTCATTCATCTCCCGCTGGAGGGAGAAGATTGCACAAATTATAGATAGACCCTTAGAGCGCGATTAGATCAGCATGATTATGAGAAGTCTTCAGCCCCACTTTGCTAAGCATCTCATGGGCTTCCCATAAACAGACTTTGGATCATTGGTTCAAGCCCTCTATGGCATTGAGGAGGGCATATTTAGAGGATTATGGGCAGACTCTTCACCTTCATACTCAAAAGGGAAGAAGCCAGGGTCGGGACCCAGACCATCAGATGTTAGTGCCATTAGCATATGTGATAGGACCGCAGTTGTAGCGCCCTAACGAGCACCGGGTAGGGTGTCAGCGAGTGTCCACACTTGAGACGAGACTCTTTAACCTTTTCTTTCTCATGAAGTGAAAAAACTTTGTACACATTTTTCTGCTCTTATGCACAATTTCTATAATAACAAAAATTCTTTTACATATACATTATACATACCACCATAACTGGCATTCATTATATTCTATACACATATACTTGAGTCCCTTTACTTGTCTGATACAATTTCACTATTACAAAACTATACATATACGTCGATAAAATCTGAAATTGCAACGGTGCGGTGGCACTATCTACGAGATGGCACGTGCTGCTGATGTGGGATGTCCATCGCTTTTGCCTAAAACACGTACCTATGCGGTTAAAACCCGTGCTAAGCTTTACGCTTAGTGGGAAAACATATACATGGACGACCAATAACATTGATCGTTGCAAGCTTATGTTTATGGACGACCATAAACATATACACGGATTACATTCTAAGAACTATTACATATATCATTTCTTATCCTGTACCTATATCATGTCTCCTTTCACGTAGTGGCTACACGCCATGCTATACTATTCATCTCTTACATATTGTTTTATCATATATTTTCTTATATGATCTTGTATTATCGTATACTGCGTTATGTTTTCATTACGTATAAATTAGGCATTAGCGGCAGTTGAGAGGAACCTCGTCGTGTTTGTCGTTCGATAAGCGTGTGATTTCGCGTTGCGGTATGATTCACTTTGACTAGGAGAATTGACATTCCACGACATATTGAGGAATCTCGTCATGTTTGTCGTGCGTGCCGATGTGATTTAGCGTTGCCGGTATAATTCGCGACTATAAATTGACATTCCGCGGCGGTCGAGAGGAATATCGTCATGTTGTCGATCGATAGCGTGTGATTTCATGCTGCATATTTTGTCATATACTTTCATTTCATCTTGTACTTTTCATATACTATACTTTCCTATGATTTTCATATACTGTGCTTTTCATATACTGTACTTCATATGCTTTTCATATACATTTCGTGTCATTGACACTTTATTTCTTGTACTTTTATACCATAGCAATGCTATGCTTCTTATATCATGTCACGTACTTTTATCATTTTCGAATCATGTGCATATACTTGTAATTTGTTTTATGTTTCGTATCTACGTAAACCTTAAGTGGATAAAGGAAACTATAAGAGCAGAGAGCGTATTATCGTTAATGCGAGGCTGATGACCATCTATAAGGGCCCCAGCGTTGTTATCATTGTACTAGACAATGACCAAGCATCTATAAAGGGCAGAAGGCGGTATCGTCGGCGAGACAATGACCATCTAAAGGGCAGAAGGTTACGTAATGACCCAAGCAGGGACCAAGCGTCGATATCTTTGCAAACTTGTTTTCCACCGGGTTCTAAGTAGACAGAAATCCATGTGTATTTGATGTTTGAATGCGTCTCTCATATTCTGAATAATTATTGTCATCCGGTAATCATATGCGATATGTACAATCATTTATTCGTATCTTTGCATTTTTCATATCTCGTTATATACGCTGAATAATATAGTTACCAGCAGTACCTAACTCTATTTCATGATTTATGGACTAATATGAGTTCCCGATTTTATCATGCCTTATATGGATGGATTCTTGACTCAAAGGGCTTTCCATGAGAGTCCGAACATCCAAAAACGGAGTTCGGGCGAAGCCTTGATTATGTCGTCGAGATTGGAAGTCACACATGACTAAGCGTCCCTAGGCGGCCGGCGGCTACAGAAAAAACTGAATTCGGCGAGTTATGTTCACCTCTTTGTCCTCACAAAAATTGTAGTTGGAATATCTTGACACCCGATGGGCTTTTCCATAGAGTCGAAGAACACCAACGGAGTTCGGACGAGAAGAAGTTATGGCTATCAGTTTGATGTGAGGTGTGCGGGGGCTACGCAATTGCGTGAAACCACGCAATGGCGTACCGAGGAAGAGATGCGAAATTTCACCTTGATGCTTGAAACACGCGTGTGTACCTAGGAGTTTACTGAAATTTGAGCCCGACCACGCTGATAGTGTGGCTTCCACTCACTTGGCGTGCGAGCTCATGGCGACTCGGTACCACGCCAATTACGACCCGAAACCATCTCACGAATAGCCCTTGTCCACGCAGAGCCACATTATCCTTCTAATCGAGGCCGCAAAAAACATGCCACAAAACCACGGCACAAAACATGCGAAGCTCACGGCATAAACCATACTAATTCCATACTTTCCATATGCTTAACTATTTTCCCTATCATTTGTGCATTTCTAGCATGTGTTGTCTAATCATTATACTTCCCCTAATCTCACGTATTTCTATCATATATTAATTTCATATATTCCTATATTCATATTATTCATCTATTCATATCATATCATATATTCATAAATATATTCTTATTAACACTATCTAATTTATATCATTCAACTCTGATTCGGAATTTGCGGAATCAGTCCAAAATTTCAATAATCGGTCCAAATCTTGGGACTAAATCCTGCGGCCTATTTCGGCCAGAAAGCTTGACTTATGCCATTACATGGCTTTTTATTCCAAGTAAGGGGAAAATTCGCGCTTACCTACAGTGGAGTTTGGCGAAACTCCAATATTTTAATTTGCCGCATTAGTAGCTCGCGTCGTGGATCAACTTTGTCTCTTAGTCCGACCAGGTGTGAGGAACAGTAGATACGAGAAAATGCGAAACTTAAGGATTTTAGGAGCACAACTACTTGAATTCTCGTGAAATCCGTGTTTTTGGTGTGCTCACGCGTAACCACTCTTGAGGAGTAAGATGAACTTTTCGTTCTTAACCCAGATGGGGTCTGGAAGCGAGTGAGCTTCATTATGCTCGAGAGAGAAGCAGAAGAGAAAATAAAAAATAAAATTTTATCTCTCCCAGCATCAGTCTCTAAGTACACGCCCCCTCCTCCCCCTTATTATATATATATAAGCTTAAGAGTGGGGGCCCACATGTCCCATTGTCATGATCAGTTTCGATCCTGAAACAATTGGTTCGCAACAGTTTGATTCAATAATCTTAAATGGACATTCTTTAAATATTGTCAAATTTGAGATTTTCCTAAAAATCAGTTTTGAGGGTTCACGGCAGCAGTTGCCTCGAAGTCGTGAAAATTAGGTATCTCGGAATCTGACGAAATTCGACAGGGTAGCTAGATTTCGCGAGACGATTCCAATGGTGATGACCATTTCGTCATTCGAGATCTATAAATTTTCCATGATTTTCTAAAGCGACAAAATTACCGTTTTGCCATTTTTCATAAAAATGTCATTTTTTTTTTCGAACGAATACAATTTTAACTTATTTTATACCCTAAACATGTTATAAAACTGTTAGGGTATGTGTTGGGGTGTTACACAGGCCCCCACGTCACCCTTCGTTTCAGAGGCAGTTTTCAGACACTCCTTAATAGACGATACAACAAGATTAGTCTGAGCCAAGCTACTCCTTCTGGGGCGGCTGGGCCTACTTATCTACATCGCCGCTCGACCAGTATATGCTACACGAGGGCGCCCCTCGAAGGCCACTGTCTGATACAGGTGCCCACGGTTGAAACGCAGCCTCCATCGGCGGCCGGGGTAGTTTACAACTTCGGGATGCCTTGATCGAGCATTTTAGGGTGGTTGAAGAGTTTAATTTGTTCCACTACCACCCGAGACCACCACTACAACCTGCACACTCGGATTGAGGCCGGATATTCATTGTGCCTACCATCATAAGTGGGTCATGTCTGAATGGTTGTGCGGCATTGAGGTATGCTATTCGGAGGGACTTGATTGATAAGGGGTTTGGTTGATTTGGGGCCATGCAGGTATTCTGAGGACCAGCTCCCCACTCATGACACTAGAGTTGTACCTCCACCCGGGTGAGGTATACGTCGATTGAGTTTTGGGAATTAGAGATATTCATGATGGGATGGGATGGAGAGGCTCCTCAACCAATCAGTTTGTATGAAAACTCAAACTTTAGTGGATACACTTAGGGTTAGTAGGTCTCCAGGCCATTTAGATTGATTCTAGATGATGTTCCCAGACGAGCGACACTATCGCGATCATGCTTTGCGGCATGTTCGAGTAGCTGTGGCGGCGCCATTCAAAGGTATGGGCGATACATAGAATGTTCGGATTGTTCACGAGGAGTGGGAGGTGCTTCGGCCCACACGTTGATAGACCTTTTGTTGGCATAGATGCTAGAGATGAGATTCAAAGGGAGGATGATGAGATTTTGCGCCAGCTGCTCACCACTCAGGCCACATTTCCATTTGGACCTTATTGGCCTCATCCAGAACACATAAAGGCACATTAATCAGAGCTCTCAATCATATTAGAGTTGATACTGCTACCACCCCAAGGGGACTGATCCACTTTCTGACAGCGGATAGGGCTACATGCATAGTGTTTTTGGACGATGATTTACCACCTGAGGGTTTAAACCATGTTCGTCCTTTGTTCATCGATATTGCTTATTCAGGTTGTAGGGTGTCGTCTGTCTTGCTGGACAACAGCTTCGCCTTGAAAGTTTGTCCATTGGTTATTGCCATTACTTTGGGATTTTCAACATCCGATTTTGGGCCATCCACCGCGGTCGTCGGAAGGCTTATGATGGGACTCGAGGGAGGACGCTGTGGGTATTCTCACTTTCACATGTCATGATAAGTGGTCAGATATTACATGTTTTTCAGGTTTGAAATTCAATCATCCTTTAACCTACTTTAAGGGTGCCCTTAGTTCATGAGGTGGAGTGTATACTATCTTCATTTCATCGGAAGGGGAAGTTCATACGAGGGCGCATTATCGCGTCTGGCCGGCGAAAGATATTGTTACCTCTTACGAGCTAGTGTCTACGCAAATCAATCTATTATAAGGACAACTTGCGCCAATAGGGTTTGTTTGAGCTAGTGTTCATCAGTCATAATGGGACGACTTTACCTTGTCAGCGGGTTTGTTTTTGGCGAGGTCAGTTGTTAGTTTAGAAGATGACAATAGAGACATAATTTTATCTGTCTTTTGATGTGCTTGCAACACTTTAATTTTCGATATGATGAGAGGCATGTCTTATATGCCTGGTTTGGGATTGGGTCACTGCCAAGAGGGGCCGCGCGAGTTTACTATTACAGTTGATCATGACATACCTTATAGGTTGGGTTACATCCCAACGGCGGATGATGAAGCGACGTAAGCGCGGCGCATAGAGAGAAAGTGAGAGCTCGCATGTCGCGACATTCCATTTGATTATCGCGCCGCCCATCGCTTTTCGGTTGGGTGACCTTTATTTTTACGAGAGGATCAGAGTATGCACCTCGCATAGAGGGAGTTGACCATGTTTCAAACATGGCTGAGATCGAGTGACATGCCGGGGCGGATATGTTTGAATTGCGAGACCATCGAGCAACGAGGAAGCCATGATAGTTGCACCCCATCATTGGATCGAGGCGATTGGTGCTCGCGTGCGCCGGGATCCCGTTGCGATGCTCGTGGATTTGGGATAGATCGATAGTTGTGACACTATCCGTGCTGTGTGGACGAATGCGATCGGCAACGTGTTCGCGAGTGCATCTGCGACGACGTGTTGATATTTGGGTTCTGCGATGATTACGGTGTTGACACTTTATGGCAGCTTTCGAGTGATGGACATGTCGACGCGGCCGCGTGCGGATGCTTCCCAGCGAACCCCGTTAAACACGATGTGTTTTGGGGATTTCTATGCCGAGTTTGATAGTGATGGACTTGTTGCTACTATATTACTCCGCGTCTTTGTTTTAGCATGTTGAGAGGCGTCGACTGTGGACCCACCTGCTCTTTGACACTATTTTCGGGTTTGTCACCGCTTTGATGGGTACCGATGATAATAATGACAAAGAGTATTTTCAAGTATTTGCTGTGTCCATGGCTTATTTTCCTTTGATTGCACCACCGGCTCCCACGGCATGTATCACGATGTTAATGATATGGGAAGACATAGATGACCCAGCGGGTGGTGGGTCAGTCTAATTCACGATACGAGAGGATGGGGAAGGAAGTTACACTTGTTTCTAATAGCACGAGGAGTTGATAGATTTTGGTGTACCCGGATCGGCCCTAAGGGAGATTAGAGATTGGCTCTTCCTATCTCTATTGGGAGGGAGATGCGTTGGTTCGACCTACTCAGATCATGCTGATGTATTTGCATAGTCGAGTATAAGGACATACCAGGCCGTGACCTGCCTGATTCAGCGTCACTTGCTATTTTACCACATGATAGGCGATTAAGCGAAAGTGGGAAGAACTGCCTCGTGGAGTTTGCGGGGTTAAGGAGAATTAAGAAACCTTCGGTCATTAGCTTCTGTCTTTGATGATTGGTATCTGAGTGGTTGGCTAATGTAGATCCGCGTTCCCGGGACGGCAAGGTTAGATTTGTGTTAACTTTTACGAGATTTGAATAGGCCGACCCACAATGATGATTTTCCCTCCCACACATCGATATGTTAGTTGGCGGCCTTCAACGAGGCACCCTATGTTGTCCTTCATGGATGGGTTTCTAGGTATAATTAGATTTTAATGGCTCCAGGATATGGAGAAGACTTCCTTCATATGACTAAATGAGATTACTTCTTTGGCATCGGGTTATGCCGTATTGGGTTGAAAAAAGGTAGGGGCCGCATTAAAGGGGCTACTACTACTCATTCCATGGCGTGATGCATAGAGAAGTTGAGGTATACGTGGATGACATGATAGTGGAAGTCTGAGCAAGGTAGATCACTTAGCGACCCCTTACGAGATTCTTCGAGAGGATTAGACAGTTCAGATTGAGATTGAATCCCACGAAGTGCACCTTTGGGGTAACTTCTGGGAAATTGCTAGGTCACATTGTTAGTGAGAGCGGTATAGAGGTTAGTCCAGAAAAGATCAAGGCCATACTTGACATGCCCGCTCGAGGGCGAGAAAGAAAGAAATCATAGGCTTTTAATTAGGCTACAGTATATCGATCGTTTCATTAACTGAAGCCGGCAGAACATATGGGAGCTATCTTTGCGTCTTAGAAAGAACTAGCCTAGGGTTTGGAATGATGATTGCCAGCGTGCTTTTGAGAAGATTAAGGAGTGTTTGCTTTCTCCCCCAGTTTTAATGCCTCCCACATCGGGGCTACCTCTGCTTCTATAATTGTCAGTTTCAGACATAGCTTTGGGATGCATGTTAGCTCATATCGATGATTCAGGAAGGGGCTGACATTTATCATATGAGTAAGAGGATCTTTGAATCTGAGTTAAATACATTATGATTGAGCACCTACGTTTAGCGTTGGTTGGTAAAAATGAGGAACTTAGGCACACTATGTGACAAAGTATTCCATACTTTGTCTCTCGATTGGATCATTGAGATATTTGTTTGTCGACTTGTTATTAGTAGACTATTGAATAGTTAGTATTGCCAATAGTTCGATATTCGGTATGTCACTTGCGAAATCATTAAAGGGAAGCATTGTTGCAAATCATGAAGCTGCTTTGCTGCCCGTTATCAGATGATAAACCAATTGACGATGATTTCCTTGATGAGCAATTGTTTCAATAACCAGCATTATAGGATGGAAGTTGTACTTTGATGGTGTTGCGATCGATCGGGGTTTGGTATTGGTATCGTATAAGCCATCGGCCGCCGGGGTGATCCACATTCCCCAATCCGGTCGATTAGTATTTTACGATTATCAGGTTGATGAATAACATTGTTGTTGAAGTATGAGGCATGCATTATAAAGTGCGAAAGCCTTGCCGGATCTTGGCATTGGCGGTTAGTCCATGGGGTTAACAGTTATAGAAACGGACCCAGGTATCTAGAGGACTCGAGATGAGAGCGAAGCCACCCATACCATGCCCCCGCCAGACCTCGCGGTTTCAGTTGGCGGCGGTTGAGATATATACATTTTGCCCGAGGCGAAGAAATCCCGGTTCTTGGCGATCACGTTAGCCACCTTGGAAACGCTACGTGATTTGAGATTTACTGGCGAGAGTGATTGTGCGACCACTACTGATTAAGACCATGTCCGCACCCTCTTACTATTGTTTAATTAGAGATATTGAGAATCAGGATGAGCTACCATGGTATCATGATATTTATCAGTTTCTGTCATGTGGCGCTTACCCTGAGACAGCTACAACCAAGGATAGGAGAGCATTGAGACAGTTGGCCACCGGATTTGTTATTTGAGGGGATGACCTTTATAGGAGATCACTCGTTGGCCTATTATTATTATGTTTGGGTAGTGCCTCTGCTTGGTCAGTGATGAGAGAGGTTCATGCGAGGGAGTGCGTGGCCCACATGGGAGGCCACATGCTAGCACGTAAGATCATGAGGGCTGGTTACTTTTGGTTGACTATGGAGACAGATTGTTGCCAGTTTGTACAGAGATGTCTAGAGTGTCAAATGCACGGGGACTTGATACACGTGCCACCTTCTGAGCTGCATGCACTCACATCCCCTTGGCCATTTTCAATATGGGGTATTGATATTATTGGGAAGATCTCACCCAAGTCTTCCAATGGGCATGAGTACATTTTAGTTGTCGTTGACTATTTCACTAAGTGGGTGGAAACTTCCAAGCTTCTATCTTTGGATTGGCGGCGACTAGAGTGGCAAGTCGGTCGAATCGTATATTATCTCTGGAGTATGGGGTCCTTCGTGAGTTGATCTCGGATAGAGAGGGGAGCGCACATTTTAGAGAAAATGAGTGGATACACTAGTCCCCGAGAGTATGGTATTTATCATCATCGATCATGCGCATATAAACCCTGAGACTAATGGGCCGGTTGAGGGTCGTGAATAAGAATATCGAGAGGATTTTAAGAAAGATGGTTGAGACTTCTGAGGATTGGTCAAAAGAAGCTCCTTTCACATTGTGGACATCGTCGTCTTTTTCGTACCTCTCTTTGGAGCTGCAGATTTTCTTTAGTGTGTATGGTATTGAGGCGGTGCTACGAGTTGAATTGAGATGGGATCTTTGAGAAGATGGCACTAGAGCGCATATATCGGGAGTAGAGTGGACCCGATCGTTATAGGAGTTAGCTTAGCCTTTTGGATGAGAGGGAGATTGAGGGCGACGGATCATGTTCGGGCCTAGCCCGGAGAGCGGCTAGTGCATTTAGAAAAAGGGTAAAGCCTAGGAAGTTTAAAAAAGGCGACCTAGTCTTGAAAGTCCTTAGGGGATTGATTGGTGACCACAAAGGCAAGTTTAGACCACCGACTTAGAGTGGTAGTGTGTTATTCGATTTGACCCAGAGGGAACGCTTTGGGCGATAGACTTGGACGGAAATCGGTTCTGAGAACTTCGGAATCAATGTGGATCAGCTAAGTGGTTTTACGCATGAGATAATGGTTAGAGGATGGGTGGCCATCATTTTGGTAACCATATTCCACCCCATTACATACATTGATATATATCTATTGCTAGCCCTTTGAGCCTCCACCTTGATTTTATTATGGCCTATTCTTTCATTGACCTTGCATACTTTTTCTAACACGGGTTGGGGGCCTGCCCGTGCTCTTTGCGTGGTGGATACGAGCATTGATGAGCATTGTGTCATTCTTCGTTTGTTCTTTCTGCAGCATCATTGCTTGTTTCTTTTCTTCTCCATTTTGCATCTTCACACCGTCTGCCTTTGAGTCTAGTTTCTATCATCTCTATTCGTTTCACATTTATCTCCTTTTGTGTGATGATGACGTGCTCTCATCCTAGAGCTACCAGTCAGGTTTGTCACACCCTTCGTTCCGCCTATAGGTTTTGATCTGGGATTCTTAAGTTGAGGGAACCATTTGGGATTGAAGGTTTGAGGTTCTTTTGGTTGGATTGTGCTAGTATGGCATTTGACTTGCTTTGGTTGTTCTGCTGCCTTAACTTTTGCGTCTATAGCAAAAACAATATTTTATTTTTTTTTTTGTTTGGTGTTAGTTGATGTACCCAGGATCATCAAAGATCGTTTGGGTTTAAAGAGATTTATTATTCCTCTGAAAGTTAGGTGAGGGCATTGTACGATCTTTCTCCATGTGGATGCAGGTAACACATTGGGAAAGATGTTTGGTTGCTTTATCTTAGGTCCACGGATCATTACTGCGTCCACCCGCTCCCGTCTTATAGTGACTTGCTTCGACTTGGCGTTCCTGGGATGAGTTGTTCGTCATTTGTCACACATTGCAATTTGTATCTAGCTTGTTTCTCCATTTTTTGCTTTATCCGTTCATGTTTTCTTATCAGCTGGAGTCTTCTTCTACTCTTATTGATCGTCGTCACAAACCCCAGCCCCGGCGGCGTGTCTTTAGTGCACTTCGCTTGTCGTTTGACTTGACTGTTCGTTCGGATGTTGGTTGGTCACCTTGCTCAGCGTTTTGCCTTTTTCTATATAGCAGACTAGAAACCCTCAAATGTACATAGTTACAAGAGCCACTTCTCTTGCACCCGTGTCACTTGGGATAAATTTTGCTTAATTAAATAAATTTGTCTTGATGTTTAAGGATTTTAAAATTGGGTTTAGTCTATGACAGCACACTTTTCAAGTGCCGCCAGATCATACAAGTAGTAAGGAAAATCTGAATGTAGGGTCCAGACATCATTCCTGAGATTAATGAGGAGCTAGATATCAATTACCCGACTGCGAAGTTACATCTTATTTGGACTAAAGAATTTGATATTGAAAATTTATGCAAATGATAGATCTAGACTATTAACTAATAATAGAAATTGAATAACATGAAATCAAGCGAAAAATATAAAGAACAAAATGGATTCATGTTCCTTGTGAAAGCTTGAAAACTATCAGTGAATTACAATGAAACAGTCAATTCCTGAATGCAAGTACATTGCTCTATTATATTGATGGATCTGGATTTGTCCAAGATTGCCTAAATGTTGCAGTTGGATTTCTCCACATTCACTAGTTAGAAGTTCTTGTTTCTCTCGAAATCAAGATCTAGCAGGACCCTTTGTATGTGCTGCGCTTGCGAATGCAGGTATTTTCTTTCTCAATACTTCATACCCATCTCTTGATATTTGCCGAGATCTTTTGCTTTTTCACTTCTCAGAGATTTTTGCAAAAGTTCTACAACTTAGTGGTGGCTCATCCTCCCGAGGATCTATTGATTCGTCCCCTTTCCCTTGATTAGATCTCGGCTAACACGGGGTGGGAACTTCTCTTTAGATTGAGAGTGAACTCTCGATTGGTTATATTGTTCAATGCTCCCTCTAACTTCAATTATGGCCCGAATGAGGTATTTATCAAAATGAACTTCGAGCTCGGCGGGTTCATCAATGGTAGTCTAACATTCCCATAAGAGAATGCTCTCAGCTCTCAGGAATCTCCATCTCTGTGTCACGCAAAGGGCATCCTGGAAATCAGAGCAAGATACGCTCCTTAAACTAGTATTCGGTACTACTAATGGGAACTTATCGATTCAAAAACGACACCAAGTAAGTAAATCCCAACCTAAATACTTTTCTCTAGATTTTTGCGAAAAGGCGTAACTAACTCTAATTCAAATCGGCGAGCTGTAGTTCCAGTCTTGCATTGGATTAAAAAGAAATAGATGTAGATCTTATACATCTACTATAATCATAATGTAGAGCGAGAAGAAATGAATTCAGAGAAATTTGTCTAGATTTCACATAGAATTTTGACCGATGTTTCAGAAGAAAATAACATAAATAAATCCGGCTCCACTCGTTTCTACAGTTCGCTTGATTCATATCGAGAAAGGTCGAGAACAAAGAAAATAAAATAAAAAAATAAAAACTAAAATTCTCTTTCCTAGACTATGTGAGGTTCCTCTCGTTCCCACTTTTTACGGGTAGTGAAAATGAGTACTTTACTATTGCTCTTGTCTATTTATAGCTTGTCAAGAAAATCGACTAATGCAAAAGCTCCATGTGGAATTCTAAAGAAGCCCCGTTTCTTGTCTTTGAGTCGCAACCTCGAGCGGTATGCGACTTTAGTTTCCACTGTTTGCTTGTTGCGGTTGTGACCTTGTTATGCATTTGCGAGCCGGAGTTCCGCCTGGCGCGGATTAATAATTACGGCGACATAGTTTGTGAGCCATTGACCTTGTTTGCTTAGTGTTTCTCAAGAGTTGATGTCGCGACCACGGTGTCACATCGCGACCTCGTTGTCTTTCCTTTCTTTTGCAATTACACGAGTCCGCGACCTCGGTCACGGAGTCGAGGACTCCTGCTCCCTTGTTGCGTTGTTGCGTTGCGACCTCGATCTTGAGTTGCTAACATATTTCTATTTCAACTGCCTAAGTTCTAGGTTGTGACTTCCTTTTTCTGGTCGCGACCTTGTTTGTGGTCTTCTACCTTCACAGGTTTCGAATTTAAGTTGCGACCTCAAGTTGATGTCATGACCTCTTTTGATGTTCATTTCCCTTCTTCTGGTCGCAACCTCAATTCTTTGTTGCAACCGGTTTCTTCCTTCCAACCTCTATTCCAGGTCGCGACCTCAAGGTGATGTCGCGACCTCTTTTGGTGTTCATTTTTGATTGCATGTAGTCCCAATTGCTCAAAAGTAGTTTGCGACTTTGGATTTCTTTTCTCGATTCCTATTTGTGGTCGTGACTACGAATGAGTGGTCGCGACATCGTTTGTGGTCCTTGATTAATAAAGTGGTCGTAACTTCAGTTTCTTGGCAAGGACTTTGTTTGGCTTTGCTTCAGGTTGCGACCTCCCTTTTGTTCTTCAACTCTTAGTTTGGTTGCAACTTCAATCTCTCTGTTGAGACTCAATTTCCCATTTTCATGTCGTGACCTCAACTGCACGTCGCAACCTCAAATGGAGCTCTTCATTTAAAAACTAGTTGCAACTTCATTTTCTTGCAGAGACCTTCCTTGTGGCTTCATTTACGGATCCATATGATAACCCAGATTGACGTCGCGACCTCGATTCAATATTTCAATTGGCATCCTGCTGACATCAGTAGTGTCATAATGAAAGATTCTACCTGAATAATTCCTTTAGTCTCGACCACACACTTCCTCTGTCACAACCTCTTTCACTTGTTGCCTTGGTCATTCGATTTTGCAAGCTCAACTTCAAATCCGCGACTTCGCTTTTCATTTGCGACTTCATTTACCGCTTGTAGACTGGTCTTTTACGGTTTTTTTCTTCGGGATTTTCTTTTTATGTTGTACTTTTCTACAAATTAAATTTGAGTAAAATATCCACATTTACGCATCTGAATCAACATTTATCTTGTAACCATCTTTCGAGAAATATGGATTAAAAATCAAATGAGTTTTGGACTCATCAAATTCCCCAAACTTAAGAAATTTTGCTTGTCCTCGAGCAAAGAAAATTGTTTGTCACCTCAAACAATTAAGCTTAAATTTTTAAGGACATTTTTACGATTCCACACCGCGGTCTTTCCTTATTCCTTCTAACTTGAAATAGGAGATAGAAACATCATTTTAAATTTCAGTTTCGATTGAAGAGAAAAAAAATGATTTCCACTTCCATCACAAATTCCTTGATGAAATCATGTATTTAAACAGTTTATTCAACAAGTATTGTTACGTATTGTGTGTGCAGTCTTCAATCCTTTTCATCTTCATGTTGAATTTAGTTAATCTTAAGTTTCCTTGAGCAGGTTGGTCAAAGTCCCAGCAAACATTTTTTTCCTTATTGATCTCCACTAATGTAGGTAAATTCAACCTTCCAAGACTCTAAGGTCTTTCAGGCTTGTAATGTTGGGCTTAGGTAATTGGGTAGATAATGGGAAAATTTAAGTTGCAAATCACCTAGTTTCCACTTTTTCTTTGTACTTATTGCCTTCAGCTTTCACTCTTTTCCTTCTTTGCACTTGTTGATTCTCCTCAATCTTGGCCTGATTCATCTTTTTGAAATCTTTTTATGGCATTTTTGATTTCCACTCGCATTTTATTCAGGCCAGTTCCCTTCAGAACTCTTTTTGCTTGCTTTTCTAAGGATGGGAATAGTCTGCGATGTTTTGTCTTCTTGAGCTTTTATCCTCCCGCCAGAACTTTGGGCTAGCGACTCTCCGCCACCCGATTCGGTATTAGGGTACTAGGTGTTGAAACCCCTATGAGCTTAATTGTTCAAAGGAAATAGGCCACAAGACAAAAGTGACCTCCCCTTTTCATCAATTGCACTTCTTTCCTAATCTTTCAGGTTATTTCTTCTCCTCCTACCTAGTAATATTTGGAAATATTTTTCCCCCAAACTAGTTTCTTCCTTTACAGTAGACCTTTATGTGTTGGAAACTGGATAATTTGGGCTCTTTACTGCAAGATTATTGCAAGGAAGGGGATTCAGGTTTTTAGTTGCTGTCATTTGAAGAATTAAGGTTTGTGTAACCTTTCCGTCAGAGAGAGTGTCACCGAGTATATGTAATTGAGGCGTATAAGAGCACTAAGTGTCACATTGTAATATTTTGGAGATGAAATTATAAAATGATAAATTATGGAACCCGGGATTATTGTATGAGAATAAGGGTACAATTGTCATTAAGCAAATGGGATATGTAAGGCATAATTAAAGTAGAGATGGGCCATAATAGAAATTTCAAAAATTGATGTGCAAATCTGCCCAGAAAAGAAGGACTAACTTATAAATTAAGGAAATATGGGACTATAAAGGAGACATGAGAAAAAAAAACCAAGTCTCATTTTGGTCTCCAAAACTAGGGATTCACGTTTTGGAGAAAGAAAGTAAGCTGGAGGAGGAGAGAGGAAGGAAGAAGGAGAGGGAGAGAAGAAGGCAAAAAAATCGAGTATGTTTTGCCTTGGAATCATGGGTATTTTGGATTCTTAAGGTTTAGTATGGAGATTAGTTGCTCCTTTGTCTAGGGTTTTGTGGAGAGATCACATTAACCCTAGAATTCTTGAGGTTAAGTGGGTAAAACCCCAATTGGTGTAAAATAAACATGGAATCAACATATTCTTTTGGTGTTTAGAAGAATTGGTGGACCTTTGGTTGAATTCATAAGATTTCCACCTAGGGTTTTGTAGTATGAGTTCCAAACCACCAATACAAGTGTTATAAGTGGTTTTAGATGAATTCCATGGCAAATTCTTAAGGTATATGAATTATAGAAGTTGTATGAAGTGAAATGTGGTATCAAAAAGTGGGCAAAAATATTAAATGCAGGCAGAATTTCGGAGGATTATGCCGTGGTCAAGGTATCTCTTAGGTGCGGGTGTCCCAATGCCCGAGGAATGTTGTGTTTTGTATAATTAAGCCCGAATTCGTACACCAATAGTTTAGGAACCTTATTAAATGATTAAGAAATGTTCAATTAAGATTGGAACTCGATGAAAAAAGTAGCGTACCTCGCCGCCGAGGCAAAGCTTCTCTTCGCCTCGGCGATATTCGTTGAGTGTGACTAAGGCTAGGAAGTATGTTAAAATTATACGTTATACGTAGGCGATTAATATGTTGCGTGTCGGTTGGAGTGTGTGGAGTTAAAAAGCAAGGCGGGAAAAAGTGTGGAATCGTGCTCTCAAGTTTTAGCAAGCAAAGTGTGAGTGTTAAGCCCATTTTTCAAATGCTAGTGTATTATATATATAAACTGTTTTACACTGGTATTTCAACGGTTTTGATTGTAAACCATGTTTGAAAAAGAAAAGAAATGAGTTAAAGCAAGCTAATGGTTTTGAGTTTAACCATGATGGAAAAAGAAAGTAAATGGTTTTGAATTATTGAAAGACAACCATTTTTCAAGCAAGCACAAGTAAGCAAATGGTTTGAGTTATTAAACCGTTTTTTCAAACAAATGACAAATGGTTTCGAGTTGTAAAACCATTTTTCAAAGCAACAAGCAAGCAATGGTTTAAATTGTAAAACCATTTTCAAGCTTTAAGCAAGCAAAAGAATATTTGCGAAAACAAGAACTAACTAAAATCCCCTTTAGTTCTAAGCGAAGCAAGCCCAGGTTAGGAGTATAAAATGTTACGCGCGGTGGTGTTAGGATATCATACATGCATTTTAGTTTTGCACGGTGAACAAACTTTCTGGAGTCATGCATCATGGCATTTAAAGGAGACCGTGGCTTGCGTACGGGTATATAAGGTTAAGAGCTCTAACTAGAATTATGGCGATGGCGACGCAGGTCGATTCCACCATGACTGGGAAAAGGTGATGCGGACCACGAGGTCCTTCCAGAAACACGATTCGATGCCTGAGCTCGGAAGTGTTCCACTGGGAATGCTGACAAGCAAGTATAGGCCTCCGGTGGTTGATGTTTTATAAGCATGATCATACGAGTTTTTGAAAAATCAACCATTGGTGCACGGTGCCGGGCTTAGTAGAGATTTAAAGCAAGCGGTTGGTACGGGCTCGTTTTTATTTCAAAGCGATCGGTTGAGCCCGGGCTCCGAGTGGTGATTTTAAAGCAAGCACGGTTGAGCAGGGCTCCGTTTATTTTTCAAAGCATGTGGTTGAGCCCATGCTCCCATTATAAAAAGTTTTAGAAACTTTTTACAAAGACGCAAAAAAAATAAATATTTTTATATATTTTTGAAAGGAAAAGTTTATAAAGTTTTATAAACTTTTAAAACAAACAAAATCAAAGCAAACTTGACAAGAGAATTGAAAATTTTAAACTTTTTAAAGAAAAACAAAATAAACAAGCAAGTATTAAAAGTTTTATAAACTTTAAAAGCGAGACAAGTACAAAGGTTTTAACCAACGGCGAGAGCCACGGAAAATAATTGTAAAGAAAGTTTCTGATTTGGATCATTTTCGAAAAGCAAAACATTTATAAAGCATACACTCAGGCTCGTTTAGCTCATTATTTTTGTGTTTTAAAAACTATTTTCCGGTCTGGTCACGCAAGGCAATTTGGAGCACAATATGATTTGCCACGACATCGATTATAAGTCTTTGTGTAATTAATAATATTTTGTAAGAATATGCTTTGACATTGTATAGTGGAACATATGTATAATGCGTAGTGTAGCTTTGTGAGAAATGTGTTGGGTTGTTGATTGCCATATTTGGATAAAGTCTAAATTTGGATGTATCACGAGTTGGAATTATACTATATCTGTTGTCATCTTTGCCAGTTTTCTGGCGCGGGTGCTGCCAAATCTGATCATAAATGAAAAATTTTATCACGAGGTTTAAGCAAGCAATGCGACCTTCCGCGGGGAGTTTCACAGTGGATTGAGATAGCGGTAGAGTTCGTGGGTGGCCGACACACCGCCATTGCGGTAGGGAGTGAGGGGTGTGTGCGACTGTTTGACTGAATCATGGAACTAGAGAGGTAGTGCGCACTATATTGAGGTAGGCAAAAGCTCAAAAAGCGCAAGGATGGCCTCTATCACTTCTTGTTGGCTGTTTTTCCCTAAAATTTCGCCTCAATCAATAATCTAACAAGTTCTAGGACCATGGACTCTCAATCATGAATTTCCCAGAAGATGTTCCTAATTCTTCTCAAAGTTTCATGAGTTTTGTTAACCAAGTGTATTGTTTCTTCAAGACTTGTACTTATTCACTGTTTATTTACTCACTTTCAACTAAGTTATTTGTTCCTTCAGCAATATCCATTTTCCCATTTTTTTCAATCTATTTAGTTTAAACATTCGGCCTGACTCACCAATTCCGGTTTATTAGTCTATGCCCTTATTTTTCCTGCAAGGTTCTCATCATTTGCATATTAACTAGAAAATTAAACAAACACACAATTTCTCAAGTCATGTTCATCCATTAAACAATACCTAATTCTTTACAATCAAATTTTTATTCAACAATGCAAAAACAAAATCAACAAGCAAAAGTAACTATCAAATGAAAATTCAATAAAACACGAGGACAATTTGGATGAACAAAATGGATTTCTATTACTTTGGGAATGTATATGGGTGTAGAGGAAGATGGTAGGAAAATTTTTCTAGAGTTCCTTTATTCTTTTATAGGCTTTTGGAGGGTATAATGTTAGGGAGGATCTACATCAAGCGGCCATACTAGAGGATCGAGCTTGTGGAAATTTCATCTCAGTTTACGTTTCTTGAATGCGGAGGAATTTCTTTTGCCTTTTACATATATCTACATTTGTTTAGGCGCCTTGCATTGATGAGTGTGTCTTGCTTCTTCCCACTTTGGTTCAATGTTCCTTAACTTCAATACACTCTAGTAGTTTGGACAAATTTTTGATTGTCGAGTCAAGCTCTCGACAGTTACTAGCTATACTTTCATCATTGTCCTCAAGCTGTTGATCTACATCCTTCATTAATTTCTCAAATTCTTTGAATTGTTCTCTATAGAATATTTGAAACCTTGATCTTCTTGAGCACATTTTTAGCCTCATTTTGCGCTTCCTTCTTCTTCAATATGTTGAAGATCTGCATCTCTCTGAATTGATTGTTGTAAAATGCTTCCATCTTTGCATTCATCTTTCGAGCATTTTTCTTCTCTTCTCTGCAGCTCCTCTTTCCACTCTTCTTCTTTGAGCTTCCAATTTTGCTCTCACATCTGCTCCTTCTTTCTAGTTGCAGCTTCTAAAAAAATCTTCTCTGATCTTCTGTTGTCTTTCCCATTTATGCTCTCTCTCTTCCTTCTCCCTCTTCATTGATCTAAGCATTTCCATAATTTCTATGCTATCTTCTCTGCTCCTTGATCCTTCTGCTTGCACATGTAAGTGCTCTTGTACCTCAGGATATGAATGGCTCGAAGGGCTCATCCTGAAATGTGCTTCCTCTGCCACTGTTGGATGGATGTCTTCTGGTATTGCCTCCATCTCTCTTGTCTCATTTTCCTCAGCTAGTACTGTTTCTGCTTCAGCGTCTACCTCCATTATTTCTTTCTGCCTTTTTCCTTTGGGTCCCCTTGTCACTCCATTAGGGTCGGAGGAGACAGAAGACATTTCTCTTCTTGCTCCCACATTGCCTTCACCTTCCAAGAGACAAAATCGGTGATAGTGGTAGGGTGAGGGGTCCGACCCTCTCTTATTCTTGTGGTGAGGCATCCTCGATGGTTAACCCGATCGGGATTCCCATGTTCATTTATATCCTTTCAAAAGGCATATAAAATGATGTATTCCACGGCGAGCAAAGATGTTTTATGAGAACTATCACATAATAGATGAAGTAGAACCAAACCTTTGCAGCACTTCGGTGAGGGCTCCCCGCGATAGCGTGGTAAGGAGTTCTTCTTCGTGACCTCCATTTTCCTTCTCTCGATCCAAACGAGTTCGGTATCTTTTCGCCAGTTTGAATTTTCTGACTTCTTATGCCGACAGTGCTTTAAAATCTCTCGATTTAAACATTTCATTTTATCATACATCCTGAAAGGCACCTAAACACCTCTCACATAAGCCCAGATCTTCCTTCATGCCCACCATATTTGCATAAAACTCCCTGGCGAGAGCTGAAAATCCTGGCGCCTTGTGCTCGCAGAAAAATCCCCAACCTCTTTCTCTATTACCTTCGAAAATGGGGATATCAGTTTCCGAAAACCCCTTTCACATGAACTCATTGTGAAAAATTATCTTGTTCCCACAATTCTTGAGCCTCTTTTGAAATGAAGTCTTGTCTTTTACATTGCTTCTTCTACATTTCGGGTTCCTTGTTAGCATTGATTTCTTCCCGAGTTGAGGTTCTGACTGAACCTCTTCCTTTGCCTCGACATTTTCACGCGCATAATTTCATCGTCCCGGTTTATTAAGATTTGCGTCATCGTCTTGATTTCTTTGCCATAGTGAAGATTTGCGAGAATGCCCCGGTTTGCTCTGCGGTTTTTAGGGTTTTAAGACTCAAAATGATGGATGCAGAAGTGGAAATGTTGGGATGAATCAAAGTTGAATGGAAATTTGAATGGAAGTTGGGCTTAATGTCATGATTTCGATATGAAGTCGTGACGTGAAGTACGAGCCTCTTAATTAATGATTTGCAATGAATTCTATCTTTAATCTTTGGGCAGCCCAAAATAAAAGGTTCAAAACCTATTTTATTGAGAATTGGACAATTCTAGTCGCGACCTAAAGATTTTTGTTGCGACCACGAAATGTGGTCTAGCCAGAGCGATTGATGTCCGCGGCACGCTCTTTTCTTTCCTTAGTTATTTTAGTCGTGACCTCGATTTCAGCATTTGCGACTTTTCTTTTCTACTTTATTGTTTCAACGTCCGATTCTTGGTGCGACTTATGAATTGTTGTTGCGACCACGAGAAATTTTCGATCTCACTGAACAATCAAGTCATGGCATTTCAATTCACCTTATCCAATCAAAACAGATACAATTCAATTCATCTTCATCATTCAAATATTCAATAAATCCATTTACTATGCATCAGATTAAAAATTTAAGAACAAAAATAAAATAAAATTTCCTCAAACTTTCAATCATGCCATATCAGAGACAAAAATTAAATAGTTTCAGAAGAAATTTATCTTGCCACTTTTTGTCTCTTTGCCAGATGAGTTTGATGTAGATGTTCCTCCTTTGCACCTTCTTATTGTCTATAGCTAAAAAATGATTACTTACTTTTCAATCGGTGATGAATAAAATTACACAAAGCTATTAGAAATTTTAACAAAAAGTATAACATGAAAAACTTAAAAACAAGGCGATGTGGATTGCCTTCCACAAAGTTGCTCAATTACAGTCTTTAAATTTGGACTTACACTACTACCATATTTCTGTTTCTTCAAATTCTCTCATTCAGAACTAAGAGTCACTCTTCCACTTGCATTCTCCCAAGGTAGTGCTTTAATCTCTGACCATTAACTTTGAATTTCTCATGATTGCTGGTTCTACGTGTCAACGCCCCCAGGAATTGTACTTGATACTGCGTATACGGTCCGGCTCCATTTTGATTTAAGCTTCTTTGGAAAGAGTCTTAGTTTGGAGTTGAATAACGAGGACGATCTCTGCTTTAAATTCTCTCCTCATAATCCTTTAATCATGCCATTTTTTTATTTTATCTTTGCCAGATTCTGTAGCTATCATAGCTTCATTCCTCGACTCTTCCAATTCATTTAAGATTTGGAGTATCTATTCTTTACGTGACCTTGAAATCAAAATTTAGCTTCTTGATGGCCCACGTAGCTTTATATTCTGGCTTCGAGAGAAGGTGGCAAAGGTTTTCTAAAGACAAAGCCTGTATGGGAACATTCCAATGGGAGTTTTAAAGGAGTTTTGTATGCACAGAGTGCGTCATCAAGCTTCGAGACCAATCTCTTATCTTGGAGCTTACGAGTCTTTTCAAAATTTTCTTTATCTCCACGTTGGAAATTCCCGGCTTGCCCATTTGTTTGAGGATGATAAGCCAAGCTCATAATGTGTTTTGATACCATATACGCCCATAAGTTTGTCAAGCACTTTGTTGCAAGTGGCTTCCTCCATCAACGATTATAGTTACGGGTGTCCCTAATCTGCTAGAATACTTCTTTGTAAAAAAATCCCTGGCTGTGTTAGCATCATTCTTAGGACAAGCTGTTGCCTCAACCCATTTCGATACATAATCCACAGTTAGGAGTATGTATATATTTCAAATAATTGGAAAGGCCCCGTAAATCTATTCCCATTACATCGAATAGTTGCACCACCGAGGATACCTTGCGGGGGCATTTCATGCCTTTTCGTGATATTTCCCATTCTTTGGCATTGATCACATAACCGCCCATTCAAAGCGAGTCATGGCAATAGTAGGCGATAAAATCCAAATTGAAGAATTTTTATGGGGCATTTTTGTCTCTGCTAGCGAAATAATCCTTTCCATATGGTGATGCATGACATTCTGTAAATCTTGATTTGCTCACCTTCCTAGTACACATCTTACGATGATGGTCGGCTCCTCTTCTAAATAGCGATGGGTCATCCAGTCTTAGTATTATGGCGAGGATTCATCAAATTGAACTTAGTATCTTTTCCGACCAATGCGCATAGTGGTCACAGCAATTTTTGAGAAATCTCAGTATAAATCTTGTAAAATCCGGCATGTCCTAAAAGGCTTCTAATTCCCTTGAATGTAGTGGGTGGCATCGGATTTCTTATAATTGAAACTTTTAGCGGTCTACTTCTAGCCACTATTTGAAATCATGTGCCATGATTCCTTCTGTAACCATAAAGTGGCATTTTCCCAATTCGAGCTAAATTCTTGTCCCTGCTTTCCTTTGAAGTACTATCCCCCGAGTTATGCGAACGCTTGTTCAAAGCTGGATCCATACCTTTATTGAAATCATCCATGAATCTCCATAAGCTGTACGCGAATCTATTAATATAGACATCATGCATCTTTGGAATGTACTAGGAGCATTACACAAACCAAATGACATTCTTCTAAAAGCAAAAAGTACCCGATGGGCATGTAAAGGTGGTTTCTCGATCCTCGAGGTGCGATAGCTTGATTTGGTTATATCGAAGTATCCATCGAGAAAACAAAAGTGGCGTGTCACGCGACCTATCGACATCACGATCGATGAAAAGCGAGGAAAATGATCGCTTTTTCTTGTTGATATTTTAGTTTTCTATAATGAATACACCCTCCATCATCCACAGTTCTTGTGAGAATCGATTCATTCTTTCATTTCTAATCACAGTGAATCCACCTTTCTTAGACCACATGCTTGGGCTCACACAGAAGCTTATCTGATACTTAGCATATATAAAACCTGCATTCAACCATTTGAACTGGCACCCCACGACAGCACAACTTTCATCCGCGAGGTTCAGCCTCGCTTTGATGCTTTCGATAGAAGTTTTTGCATTATCATTAAACATTATTTTTGTGCATACAAATGGAGGGGTATTACCTTTGGATCTCGATTGACCCAACGATAGCTTCCTTGTATTTTCTTAGAATTTCCAGCAGCTTCTTTTCTTCAGATTCAGTCAATGTAGCTAATATGATGACTGATTTTCTCTTTCTGGTTCTGAGAACTCATATTTCAAATGACTGGGCAATTCTTTCAATATTAACCCTTATGTACTAGTTTCCTGCTCAGTAGTTTTCTGCCCTTGGCTGCATACATCATCTTGACTATGTTCATTCATCTGTTTCTTTGTTATACAAATTTGAAGGCAACATTTCACAATCAACCGCTCTCGAATGCGAAAATTCATCTGATTTCATTGATAGAATGTTGAAAGAGTACGATCCAAAAATCAACTCAACGAGAAAGACTATTGTTTTCTACAACCATACAACTTTACGCATCTACATCGGGGTGTTCCCAAACTCTATTAAGATTAAAGTGCCTTTGCTTCATTCCCCACCCACTTAATTTGTTCACGCTACGCATCTATCAGGCGTCTGTTCTTGGGGGTCTTCCTGGCGACAAAGGAACTTGGAGTGTCTTCCTCCATCTTCATAATAACAAAATCCATAGGAAGATGAATTTTCCCACCTTGACAAGAACATCTTCAAGAACACCTTCTGGTTGTGCCATTGATATGTCGACCATTTGCAATGTGATTCTTTGTTGGAGTATTTCCCAGACTTAGTCTTTGAACTTGGCAGGCATCAAATTTATACTAGCACGAATCACATAAGGCCTTCTTGAATTCATATTTCCTTTATGGAGTAGGGGATGGTGAAAGCGCACGGGTCCTTCATTTCTTGAGGAAACTTTCTTGGATCGCACCCCTTTACCAGGTATGATCAAGTTCACTATTCCTTCCTCATCTATTTTTCCTTTTTCTTGTTCAGTATCTCCTTCATAAATTTTTCATAGTTAAGCATTTGGTTGATTACCTCTGCAAATGGTATATTGATTTCTATCTTCTTGAAGATGTCCAAGAATCTAGAAAACTACTCTTCCCTTTTTGCCTTTGGAAGCCTGCGGGAAATAGTGCATTATAGGTGTATGTATAAAGCTAGTACTCTCTGTACGTTTTACTCATATTTCCTTCGGTGTTGATGCAGTGTATTCTTCTCACCTTTTGTAGTCTTTCGAGGTTTGCTCTTCTCTCGGCTTCCTTTCCATTCCTTTTGTTATCAGTCTATTCTTTCCTTTCTTCTTTGTTGTAGTTGCCCACTTCTTTCCCACTTCTTAGCGAGCGCCATGCGATCCTTTGGATTCTTTGAGTGTCAGCGAGAATGTACCCTTGCTGCGATTTGGCATATTAAGGGCCAATACGCCTGCTTTGTGTCTCCGAAATTTTTCAATGAGGCGCCTTGTTCTTACAAATACTTAAGTATCCGAGACTTGAAAGCTTCCCAGTCGAACCGGAGTTTTACACATTCATGGAAGTGTATAAGCCTCTTGTTGTCCCCCATGAAGCTGCGGCATTTGTTCTTCAAATGGTTGAGTCCTCCCTATGACACGATAGTCATTCTTACCTTCACCCACCGCCACACATTCTTTGGAACCTTGGTGGTATTGATATCTGATGAGGATTACGTCCATGCCTTGGGCCTTATGTGCCTCCGCGTATAGAGAAATTCTCATGGTTCCTCGATCTTGGAGGCGTATGTGTGGGCGAGGTTAGGATTGGCTTGAAATGATAACTTCTTGGTTCGTTCACGTAGCAACCTCCTTGACCTCATAAGTGTCCTCTTAATTTGAGTATTTCGTACACTTCTTCTCATTGCTTCTCTTTCCTTTGCTCCCATCTCATGAGTGGTGTGCATTTCTTTCTTTTTGTTTGTCCATCATTGCATGATGGCATCTAACTTACCTCCATAAATTTGTCATTTTTACTCGGCTCCATGACCCTTTTCTCTGCTTCGTACCGCGAAAACTTCGGAAATGGAGCCTTCATATTGCGCAGCTGGGTCTTTTATCGAGATCCTTGGCTTCTTGGCACTTTTCTTTTTTGAATGCTCCACTGACACGAAGTGTCAGCGTGATGCTGCTTTAGATGTATCATTTAAGGCATGATATACTTTATATCCATATGAGTTTTTAAATCAATTCCATGCATAGGAGGGCACCTCTTGACAACCTCTTGAATCTCTCGAGGCTATATATATAGGCTCTCGTCTCTTCCCTCTGTTGGAACATTATCTCTCTTCTTCTCTCCAAGGTGAGAGATGGAAACACTTGGGTATGCTTCCACCAACTCTTCCCAAGTATCAATTATGAACCATATGGTAATGGCTACATTACCGTGTGGTACGCTATATCTCTTAAGGAAAATGGGAAGAATCACGGCTATCACCTCGGCCTCACCATTCGACTTCCAGCGTATTTGCCATCCTAAGAAATCTACCCAGATGCTCGTTGGGGTCTTCAGTGGGGTGGCCGATTGGCTGATGTTCTTCACACCATTGTTATCAAGGCGCTTTAGTTCGGGGATTATTTGCATCCACGGTAGGCTGTCGATTGCGCCATATTCTTCTGAATGATGATGGCGTACTGGCGTCCTCCATTGTGTGTCGATGTGGAGGCCTTACGGCTGTGTCCTTTGCTCTGTGCGGTCATGTCTCTCATACATCGCCAGAGCTGCGTTCTACGCTCTTTTAGTCTTTCTTAAGCTTACGAGTGTTCTTTCCGATTCATTGTCTGGCGACGAAATTAGAATCTGTTTCCTGTGCATTAAAGGATTTCTTGAAATTGAAACACACTCAGATTAATAAGATTAGTAGAACTAAAAAATTATTTTCAAAATGGCTTGTTAAAGATCAGTGGTTGAAATACGTGCGTATGCGGTGTTTTTGTTCTTTTCTTTTATAAAATGTCCAAATTAAATTTCCCTCTTTTGTTAGAATTTTTGATCGATTCAAAGCCTTTCAATCTGACAGCGCCATAAAACTTGTTTGCCTTTTTCTATATAGACTAAAAACCCCTCAAATGTACATAGTTACAAAAGCCTTACACTTCTCTTGCACCCATGTCACTTTGGATAAATTTGGTTAATTAAATAAATCTGTCTTGATGTTTAGGATTTTAAGAATTGGGTTTAGTCTATGACTTCTAAGTGCAAGTCATACAAGTGAAAATGGAAATCTGAATGTAAGAAGTCACAGGTATCATTCCACTGAGAGATTGGCAAGAATTGAGATCAATTACCTGTGACTCTGAGTTCTATGCTATTTGGACTAAAAGAATTTGATATTGAAAATTTGTCTAAAATGATAGATCCTAGACTATTAACTAATAATAGAAATTGGAATAACATGAAATCAACGAAAAATATAAAGAACAAAATACTGGATCTAATCTGTTTCCTGTGAGAAACAAAAACTATCAGTGAATTACAATGAAACAGTCAATTCTTGCATAAAAGTACATTGCTCTATTATATTGATGGATTTGGATTTGTCCAAGATTGCCTAAATGTTGCAATTGGATTTCTCCACATTCACTAGTTAGAAGTTCTTGTTTCTCTCGAAATCAAGATCGAACCAGTTACTTGTATGTCTGCTCTGCTTGCAAGATCTGGGTATTTTTCTTTCTCAATACTTCATACCCATCTCTTGATGACTGCAGATCTTTTGCTTTCCTTCTCAGGATTTTTGAAAAAGTTCTACAACTTAATTGGTGGCTCATCCTCCAGATCTATTGATTCATCATTTCCCTTGATTAGATCTCATTAACACCGGGGTCGAGAACTTCTCTTCCCAGATTGAGGTGAAGACTCTCACGATTGTTTATATTGTTAAAATGCTCCCCTCGACTTTAATTATGAGAAGCGAATGGGGTATTTATCAAAATAGACTTTCGAGCTGCTTGTTCGTAATGGTAGTCTAACATACCCATAGAGAATGCTCTTAGTTCTCAGAATCTCCATCTACGTGTCCGACCAGAGGGCATCTGAAATTAGAAGCATGATACACTCTCACCTTAAGCGGTATTCGATACTACTATGGGAACTTATCTGTTCAAAAAACGACACCAAGTAAGTAAATCCCAACCAAAATAATTTTCTCGATTTTTGCGAGAAAAGACGTAACTAACTCTAATTCTAAATCCGGTAGGTATAACGTTCCAATTCTTTGCATTACGATTAAAGAAAGTAGATGCAGATCACATCATCCACTATAGTACAATGGCCCGAGAAGAAATGAATTCGAAATTTGTCTAGATTTTATAAATTTTTCGAGGCGATAATTTTGAAGAAAAATAACATAAATAGAAATATAGCTCACTCGTTTTTACACGGTTCGAGGATTCGAGATCGAGGAAGAATTCAACGAAAATAAAATAAAATAATAAAAACTACAAAATTCTACTCTAGATTGCACTGCTGTACCTTGAGGTTCTACTCTCAGTTCCCCCTTGCGGGTAGTGAAGACGAGGAAACTACTTTGCTATTCTAGCATCTGTTATAGATCGAAAATGGGCCTAATGCAAGCTCGGGGTGGAATTCCCCAACTGGTTTGTGTCACTGAGTCGACCTGGCCCGGTGTCGGCGACACGGATTTCTTTGTTTGCTCTTGTTCGGTGCGACCTTGTTACGCCATTCACGACGGGTTCTTTGCAAGCGCGGATCGTAGCGACATTGTTTGTGATCGCGACGATCGAAAAACAGTGTTTCTCCAGAGTTGATGTCGCGACCACAATGTCCGCGTCGCAACCTCGTTGTCTTTTCCTTTCTTACGCAGTGATCCACGACCCTCGGTTAGAGTCGAACTCCTCTTCCTTGATACGGCGCGTCGCGACCTCGGTCTTAGGTTGTAACTATATTTCTATTTCAGCTTGGATTCTGAGGCGTGACTTGGCTTTGGTCGCGACCTTGTTTGAGTCTTTTGCCTTCCACGGGTTTAATTTGAGATTTGCGACCTCGAAGTTGATGTCATGACCTCTTTTTGATGTTCATTTCCCGCTTCTTACGGTATAACCTGGAGATTCTTTGTTGCAACCCGATTTCTTCACTTCCAACCTCTATTCAGTCGCGACCTCTTTTTGGTGTTCATTGATTGCATGTAGTCGTTGCTCAAAAGTAGTTGCGACCTAGATTTCTTTTTCGATTCTTCTTAGTCGCCTTGAATGAGTGGTCGCGGTACATCGATTAATGATCCTTGATTAATGAGTAATTGCCAACCGGTTTCTTAACAGGAATTCTTTTTGGCTTCGCTTGAGGTTCTGCATTCCCTTTTGTTCTTCAACTCATCTTGTTTAGTTGCGGCGCCATCTCTGTTGAAACTCCATTTCCCGTTTGATGTCGCGACCTCAGCGCGCGTCAGCGACCTCAAATGGAGCTCTTCATTAAAAACTAGTTGCAACTTCATTTTCTTGCCGAGAGACCTTCACGCTGGCTTCATTACGGATCCATGTATGCGTGACCTTAGATTAGCGTTGCAACCTCGGTTGTCTTTCGATCGTCGCAACATCAGCGGCGATGGTGTCGTGTGAAAGAGATTCTACCTTGAATAATTCCTTTTAGTCTTAACCACACTTCCTTTGTCGCCAACCTCTTTCACTTGTTGCTTTGGTCATTACGGTTGCAAAGCTCAACCCAGTCAATTTATGCTTTTCATTGCGACTTCATTTTACTTGTAGGTGATCTCTTACGGGTTTCTTGGGATTTTCTTTTATATTTGTACTTTTATGCAAAATTAAATTGAGGTAAAATATCCACATTCACATATCACGAATCGGCACGTGTCTTATGTATGCTCAAAAAATGGATTAAAAATCAAATGTGAGTTTTTGGACTCATCAGCGACATGATTCTTTGATATTTGACATTGCGGCGTACAAGGGTTTAGCGTGTTATTGGGTATTTTGGCGACGCTGTTTCCCATCATGTCATTCACCTTTCACCCCTTGGCCCTACATTACGGTCAGAGTCGTAGACCACCACACATGAACCATGAGATCTCGTGTTTACTTGAAACATTGCTCTGACGGAGTTACGTACATTGATTAGTCTGGGATAATGATGAATTCTGCACGTGGCAGGGAGCATCGAGGGGTCGCGCTATTTAGCTATCATTCCGGTTTAGCGCATCGAGTCTATGATCGGAGTGCCGGATGATGCGGAGTGGGGTAGATTGATGGCCCGTGGCTTGATCTTTTGACACGTTCACATTGGGGCATACCCCCGTCCCTTTCATGTTGTCTTTTTGTCTCTTATGCATGTACCTTGGCAACCACTACTTCCTAGAATGTTTTGGCATCAGAGTTTGAGTATAACTCCCACATGCGTCGAGTTTCTTCATACGTGAGTGCTTCTAAAGGAGCTATTCCCACTCCCCATATATTGTCTTGTGCGCTTGTTCAGACAATTGGGTCTTTTAGTAATTTATTTGATCTTTTCATCGACACTTGCATATCGGATGTGCACACTAGGAGCATACCTATATATTAATTTTGTGGATATTGGATGTTGTGGAATAAAATGGATGATTTTTCATGAATGAATGATTGTGATGTTTTCAGCTCTCTGACTTTGACCACATGTGCAATTATGGGATTTTGACATGGCGTTGATACCCTAGACTGGGGCATAACCCCTTTCTTTCACCCTTGGTCACATTTGTGAGATTGTCCTATAGGGGCATACCCCTTTTTTATGTCTTGTTATTAAGTTCTTGGTTTCTCGCTCATCATTTGTTGCATTTTCCGTTGTCATACTGGGGCATCCCAACTTCTTTTTGTCATGATTGTGTTTGATTTACGGCTTATTAAAGTCATTTTTGACGGACCCGGGCCGTCATACTAGGGCCTACCCCTTTTTCCATGAGTTTGTTTGCCGGTTCCCAGCTTGTTTCGGGTTCTCCAACATCTCCCTGTGATTCCCACATTTCCGGTACTCACTTTCGGATCCTGCCTTTTAGGTGCTCACGGGATTTTTCGCTGATCTCGCCCGGATCCCACCTTTTAGGTACTCTCCCAGATTTCTACTTTTTCGGAACTTGCCCGGATTCTACCCTTTCCCGGTACTCACCCGGACCCTTATCGTACTCACGGATCCTTCCAGGGTGCTCACTCGGACCCTTCAGGGCCTTCGCCGGATCCCACATTCCGTTACTAGCGGTTCACCCCTTCAGGCACTCGCCCGGATTTTACCTTCCAGGTACTAGCCGGATTTCTGCTTTGCTGAATTTACCTTCAGTCTTGTGATTCTTTTGGGATCAGCAATTACCTTCAGTGCTCATGGGATCACCAGGTGCTTCCAGTCACTCTGTGTCACGGATACTCGCACAGCCTCTTCCGGGTCCACCTTTGTTCATCTGGATCTGCCACCATAACTTGCCGGTTCTACTTTTTCCGGCACTCGCCCGGATTCTACCCTTTCCCGATACTCTCCAGGACCCTTCTCTGGTACTTGCCCTGATTTCTACTTTTTCGGCACTCACCCGGATTCTACCTCAGGTACTCGCCTAGACCATATCAGGTACTCACCCGATTCCACCTTTCTGGTACTGTTGATTTCCACCTTTCGGTGCGTGGATTTTACCTTTCGATACTACGCTGGATTTCTGCTTTTTAGGCACTTACCGGATTTTACCATTTCAGGTACTGCGGACCGCTTCTTGATTGCCATTGATTCCACCTTTCCGACACTCATCGGGATTCTACCTTTTCCGGTACTCACCCGGATCCAACCTTTTCCGACGCTTGCCCGGACCCTTCTTTGAAGCTTGCCCAGATTTCCTCATCTTCTCCAGCATCGCCCCCGAATTTCATTATCTTTTTCGGCATTGTGCTCGGATCACTCATCTTCCCAGGCATCGTACTTGGTTTTCTTTAAGTCATTCAATCGGAGCGACTCTGTTCCGTTAGTCTTCAATACTAGGTAAGGGGACAGAATTGTTGGTCATGCGGGTTCTTCGCGGTTCATTTCACTCTTTGCATCGCTTGCGCCGCGCCCGATTCCTGGTTCGTTCACTCTACTGAAGCGGCGCTATTTGTAGACCACCGATTTTTTGTCCCTCGGCGCACATTTGTCGATGGGTGTCCACACTCGCCCCATCGTTCTCCCTTCTATAATACCATTAAAGACCCTTTTAGGCTTGAGTAAATGCCAGAGCCTCGGGTGGGCTTGTATGTGGTCCATTGATGCGTATGTATTTCACTTTAAGTGTCATCATGGCTTCTTTTTTAGTTATTGGCATCATTCCATAGGAAGCAAATGCCCCCAGGGTTTTGGCTGTCGGAGTTTGTGGAGTATGTCAAATTCGAACGCGAGCTTGTTTCAATTGTATCTCCCTTGTCCAGGGCTTCGAATCATGCGCCCGTTTGTTTGTTGGATTCCTTATTTTCCAAGAGGTATTTTTAAAATTCATAATTTTTCAACTATTTGACCAATCGGTCCTGGCGGTTTCATCGAGGCGTCACGTATACAACCAGCGTTTTGGGTGATTTTGGCGAGCACTCTTCCTTTGTTTCGATCATATCTTCCTCATCTAAACTTGGAATTGTGAACCGTTTTTTTGTTGGCCTCCTTATTTTTCAGAGAACATTCTATAAAAATTTCATAATTTTCCTCAACCGGTTCTACTGGTTGGCATTCGGTTCAACGGGTTCGTCCTGCCAGCTTGTGTGGAGCGCTGATTTTTGTGATTTTGGAGCCCAAATCCCATATGGATCGTGCCCATATGCTCCAGATTGGTCTTAGGCAGCATTTTGGGTTCATTTTGGGCTTTGGATTAAGTTACATGGCCACGCCCATGAATCCATGGAACCTGGTGGTGAAACAGGGTTGAAAACTTAAGGATAGTCGACTTGCATGGAAAATGAGGAGGGGAGTTAATGGGAAGGCGATTCCCTAGGCGATTGGGCTCTTTCAAAGCTTGAGAGGAGACAAAAACCCGGGGTAGGCTCGGGGAAATTTGAAGGAAATTAGTATAAAAGGAGAGAAAGATCATAGTGGAAGGGACCTTTGGGCACTTTTTCGGGCTCGGATGCACATTTGCTGATTTTTTCGGATGCTTAGCTTGGATTTTTTTTATGTGTTTTGTGGAAGAGGTAAGAAATAGACCCTGGCTCCACTCTATTCTATAAGGGATATTTTGACCAAATTTGAGGTTTTTCCTCAACCATTTGAACCGGTTTTCATGCTCATACGTGAGAGCGAGTACAACAGTTTCTATTGGGCAGTCCCGGTTTTAGAAAACAAGAGATTGTTTCGGTTGGTTCTCACTCATCCGAGTTGAGAATCATGTACTGTTTGTTTTTTTTTAGTTTCCCTATTCCTTAAGGGATATTCTGACCAAGTTTGAGGTTTTTCCTCAACCATTTGAACGGGTTTTCAGTCTCATACGTGAGAGTCGGTTTTAACGATTTTTGGCTGGGCTGGAGTCGGTTTAGAAAACTCTTGGATTGTTTCGGTTGGTTCTCATTCATCGAGCTGAGAATCAATCACCGTTTGTTTTTAGATTCCCGACTCCTTGAGGAAGGTTCTTGCAATTTTGAGAATTGTTCTGCTGGCTCAGCTAGTTGGGGAAGCAGTCGGTTGGTTCATGAAGTTCGAGTTTTCTAGACTGACCGATTAGGGCACTTTGCTTTGTTTGGATCGGTTCTTACTCATCCAAGCTGAGAATAAATCACCGTTTGTTTTGTTAGATTCATGACTCCTTGAGAAAGGTTCTGACCAATTTTTAGAATTGTTCCTAACCGGATCAACTGGTTAGGAAACCGGATCAATTGGTTCATGAAGTTCAGTTTTCTAGAAAAGCAATTAGGGCACTTTGCCTTATTTGGATATGTTCTCACTCATCCAAGCTGAGAATCAATCACCATTTGTTTTTTTGGATTCTTGAAACTGTGAGGAAGGTTCTGAAATTTTTTTAGATCTTTTCTCAGCCTTAGGAGCCAGGTGGAAAATCAAATCAGCTGGTTCATTGGGTTCTGTTTGTCGGAACAGCTGTTTGAGTACTTTGCTTTGTTTGTGTCGGATCTTTGTCATTCAGAGTCAGAATTGCACTCCATTTGTTTTTTTGGATTCCTGACTCTATGAGGAAGGTTTTGACAAGTTTTGAGATCTTTTCGCAACTATCTGGATTGGTTGGAAAACCAAACTATCCGGTTTATTGGGTTTTGTTTGCAGGAACAATAGTTTGGGTACATTGCTTTGTTTGTGTCGATTCTTGGTCATTCGAAGTCGGAATTGCACTCCGTTTGTTTTGTTGGATTATTGACTATGTAAGGAAGGTTTTGAAAATTTTTGAGAACTTCTCTCGACCGGCTGTACCATCCCCGGAAGCCGAGGATCTATTTAGTTCGATTAAGTTCCATTTTAGAAATAGCGGGTTAGGGTACTGCATTGTTTGAGTTAGATCTCATTCATTCGATGCTGAGTGTACACCGTTTGTTTTTTGGTTTCATACTCATAAGGAATGTTCTAAATTAAGGTAATTCTCAGCCGGATCGGTTGGGGGAAGCGTATCGACAATTTGTCGGTTTTGTAGGGAGTCGTCTAATTTCGAGTTTGGTGAAGCTCGTGACCTTTGTGAGTCGGCCATTAGCTCCCATCAATGTAGGAAGGATACGTTTAGGGTCTGAAGTGGGGTTTAGTTAGTTAATGTGGTTTCATTTTGGATTCGTAGAGGTATGGTCTATACGGGTCAAAGGGTGGATTAAATTGCTTGATAGTAGTCTAGTGTTTTGTCGAGGCCAGGATTCTTTGAGAAATGAATGAGCTTGTTTACAGTACTCTTGGACAGAATGTTGTATGCATCAATGAGTGGGTGAGATGCAATGTATGGTTTCTCTGGCTTGCTTTGCTTTTTGATATTTAATTTTGAGAAACGTATCTGCCGGCGTGCAACTAACCTTCCCTACGGTTCTTCTTGAGGACCATAGGTATGTGCTTTAATGTTGGGTAATGAATTTCACATGGATGCTTTGTGTTTGAGTGTCATGCATGCTTGTTATGTTTGTTGGCTAACCTTTGATGTAGCACGTGGCCGGGTGACCTGTGCAGCGTCATTTGCCCTTTTGGTTGAGTGTTCTTAAGCATGCTAGATACCAATTAGGTTGGTGTGATCCAAGTTGTATGTTTAGCCTAAGAGACTATCTGATCTTTGACCCATACACTCCCGCGCTGATTCACTGGCGTAGAGACCGAGTTCAGGCCCGGAGAGTGCTACCTCATATGAGGTACCTTCCCGGAATGAATGTCGATCCCCGGACCTAGAATCTAGTTTTTCGCGAGACCCTTTTTTTTCATCTTTGGGGTCCTTAAGGGTTTTTATTCTTACTTGATTTTCCTTTATAAGCAAAATAAAAAGTAGTGGCGACTCCAAAGCAAAAGCTTAGTTCCTCCTCGAGGGCCAGTTTTCTAAACTTCGAAAAAATCAACCCACATTTTCTTTTCATTTAAAGCGGTCGGCCCAGGCACGTGGATCGTGTAGGGTCCACAGCGAGGGGAGAGCGTACGGGGAGACAACACTCAGAGGCGTTTGAGAAGAAAGCCGAGATGCCCATTCAGTGATCACCTTACTAGATAGTAAGATTTCACTGAACTGTCCCAGTGGACAACTTGGAAATGCATTGTGTATATTTGTTAATTGCAAATGGACACGTATTGAATGATATATATGTAGGAAGACGGTGCTTTCTCTATATGTTCTACGTGCATATAGAAAATATGCATGTTCATATGACTAACCTTGTACAAGTGAACATATCATATGCATGTTAGAGTAGGTTAGGGTCATACCCTTCAATTTAGTGAGATATAAGGATGATGTTAGAATTAGTTGTATAAAATTTTAGAAATGGTAACCAATAAAAAAATAAAGTACCTTTAAATCCATTTGAACAAATTAATTATGTTTGACATGTATTTAAACTTGATTATTATTCACATTCCATATAAACTATAAATATGAGTTCGGATAGGCAATGTGGATGTATGCTAGATTGGACTAATGGATGGATTAAGCTTGAATTTATAATAGGGGTTTGAAGCAGTTTATTGGAATTTGCAAAATGTATCCGGAATGTATGGACGGTGAAAAGATAAAGTGTCCATGTAATCATCTGAAGTGTCAAATAGGAATTATTTAGACGAAGGGATCTTTGTTAAAGTGCATCTTGAAGAAATGGTTGGCAGCGAGGTTATTATCGTTGTGGTATCATCATGGGGAAACCTGTTGCCTCAGCCAATAGAACAAAATGTTGGCCTAATTGACGCTTTTGTACACATAAAGCATGGTGAGACATTCAATACAATGCAGTCTATGGTGTATGATGCTGCTGGTTTCTCTTTTAATTCGATTGACATGGAAGAGAGGCGAATCACAACACAACATCGTTTGATATGCTTGAGCATCCGACAAGAGGTGTGGAATGAGCCTCCATGGTCATTCTCAATTTATGCGTAGTGTCAGTTATTGAATAAGGCTGAACACCATATCTTTGAAGATTAACGTAGACCCTCAATTTGTCCCTCGACACTTGCATTTTATCCTTTTGGGTGTCATACTCACCCATCGTTCTCATATAACACCATTAGGGCCCTTTTTGAAGCAGTCGTGCAGAACCTCGGTGTAGGCTTGTATATGGTCCATTAAGTGCGTATGTAGTTCACTTTAGAGTTTCATCGCGTGGCTTCTTTTTTTTTTTAGTTATTGGCGTATTTTGCTGGAATGGTAGGGCCCCCGAGGGTTTGAGCTCAATCGGAGTTTATTGGGTAT